>JARVZY010001022.1:0-28087 GCA_030686995.1 Artemisia argyi | reverse complement strand
GATCATGATCATTGGCTTGGCGACATTAAAATGGGTAGATAATAGGATGTAAGCTTCAAAAAATGGTAGATTTAGGGAGTGTCTATAGAGCACACCTGGTTTACTTAGTCATTGAGTGCTTGGCAAATAGAAAACATAGTCATATATTACTTTAGGAACTTAATGCTCGTAGGATAGAGTGCGTGAGCCATGACTAGGAATTTATCTATAGAAGTTGCAGGGAGTGCCGACCAAATCACACTTACACTACATAAGACTCGTTGCGTACAACAAGATGACCATTGCACATACAATCATGTGGTTTGTTGAATAGACGACGAGTACGTCTTTTTTCTTTTGATTGTTACTCACTTAGTTAGTTTCAATTGTCTTTTAGTTAATTTAGTAGTTTAAGTTAATCAAACTCATAATCTCGTGGATTTAAAGCATAGTTGTCTTAGAAATAGTTTACTTTGAAATACTTAGGTACCCGCGCTCTAGTGAATGACCTTCTTGCCTATTTTTATACTGTCACGAACGGGTACACTGCCCGTGAGTGTTTGTGAATTCTAATCATAGTCTAGTAGAGAAGGTTCAATAAATTTAAAGCTAGATTTCACACATTAGCAATTGTATTCATATATGCATGATCCGTGTAAGCCTTATTTTATTGCTTTGAAGCATATTCTTTGCTATGTTCGTGGTACCTCATGAATTTCAAATTCATTTCTCATCTACTTCTCAGCTTGCTGGGTATACGAATGCTGACTAGGTTGGTTGGCTTGTCACTCGCCGCGCTACTTCTGGTTATTGTCTTTTTATTGTTGATAACTTGCTTTCATGGTTTGTTAAACGACAAGCAACGTTGTCTCGTTTGAGTGTTGTAGCTGAATATAAAGGTGTTCCTAATGTTATTGTGATTGCATGGGTTGGGAATCTCTTACGTGAGCTTCATGCACCCATTTTTACTGCTACCTTAGTCTATCGTGATAATGTGAGTGTTTTTTATTTATAAACTAATCTGGTTCAACATCAACATATTGAACAAAATATATTGATATACATTTTGTTCCAGATTTTGTGGCTTCTAGTCAAGTTCCTGTGTTACATGTGCCTTCTCATTTTCAGTATTGTCACAACTCGTAATTTCCGGTCATTTTTCAAACCTCGACAATTTACTATTCACAAGTTACTATTCATCATTTACTATTCATCGATCACTATTCACCGTTTTTGAGGTCAATTTGACATTCCGAGAAACATTCAGAAATTTTACTATTCACTTGACACTATTCATTCCCGAGAGAAAACCACTATTCACGTGCATTACTCATGTCATCGTAAATTTAGTTTACGAGTATTTAAATTCGCGTAACCGTATTGGTTCATGTGCGAATTCATGCATTATCATTGGGACATCTCATACAGACTAGAAATAGTCTGCATATCATCATTATGGCACTTGCATACTATTCCACTCGTAGGATATTTAAATTAGTACTTTTGGTATAATTAACTTTTACGTATAATTATTTCTATATAAACGTTAACACGCGATCAATAATGTGACTAACACGTCCGACACTCCCGACTATGATCCCAATATATTTTTATATATTCATTTTTATAATATAAAAATTATAATATTGAATTACCCGGTATTTTGAAGATTCATTTTAATTATTAACGTAAGTTTACTAAAATGACGATGGTTTTCGTAGAAATTAAACTATAATTATTTAAACACTCAATAATTATACCCAACATATTTTTACAAGTTTTACGACTTTATTATGACCCGAATAACTTCAATAAAATATATTTCTAGCAAACCCGGTACCCGATAAAACCTAAAACCAACTAATACTACACAATCTTACCACTAACTCCCTAAATAATTACCCAACACAACCCCCCTTTTTCCTCCTTTCATGACCGCCCCCCCCCCCCCCCCCCCCCCCCCCCTAGCCTCCTCATGAGCTAAACACTCACCAACCAAATTTAATGCTTACCAAACCTTTGTCTCTAAGTATATATTAAACCTTTTTCATCCATTTTGTCACAAATCATTTTACTAGTTCAAGAAAACTTTTTCTCTCATTTCTCTCTTTGTATGAATCGACCTAGGGTGATCAAGAAGCAAGAACAACAAATTTTCCAAGATCTAGGTGTAAACTTGTTCACTTAGTCATCCTTGTTGGAGTTTTGAAATAGAAACTCAAGGATTAGTAGGTTTTTCATCATCCAAACTCCCTAAACCTTCAAGTAAGTTAACAAACTCATTTTTATAATTTTTACAAGTTATTACTATGGTTATATACTTTTCTTACAAGAACTCATGCATATAATGATATATACCACTCTATTTTGTACATATTTAACTTTGAGCCCTAGAAATGAAAACATGAGAAACCCTTGTTAGACCTAGTGGATTGATGATGTTTAAGGACCCATGACACCCTAAGAAGGTGTATGGTAGGATTAGACTAGTTTTGTGGTGATTGAAAGTGGTTTGGTTGAAGTTAGAACTAGTTTGGAGACTTGAAAATGGTTTTTGAAACTACATATTGACCTACTGTCCTTATCTTAAAAACGTGGGAAAGTCAGGAACTCAGGGGTAATTTTTGACCAAATATTTAGAAAATACTTTCAAAAACGAAACTTTAGGCGAAAGAACGGATTAAAACAAGTTTATAACGAAGGAGATATGATTTTTGTAAATTTAACGACGAAAACTATTTTTCTAAAAACTGCTTGCTGTTTGGCAGTTTTCGACGGGTAAATAGAGGCATTAAACGTAATCTAGAGGAACCGAGCTATCGAAAATATATTACTACATACTAAAACGAATCCGTGGACATAAAGAACAAGGAAAATGAGCTTAAAACGACCAAGTTATACCCGTTTTAACATTGACAAAACTATATATATATATATATATATATATATATATATATATATATATATATATATATATATATATATATATATATGCTTACCAATAAAAATAATAACTTACGCACTAAATGGTATATTTTCTAGAAATGATACTAAGGACTATATTCTTAACAAATGAATACGTATGGCCCAAGAGAATATTTATACGACTTAACGACGTTATCTTAAGGTTTTCGATACAAGGAATTTAACGCTAACATTTTCATACGAGATAATACGACAAGTTATATACTTCTATATATGGACTTATTTTCCTAAGTATGGAAACTATTTTACTATGACGATAACTAGTATTCCCAAATTACGAGTGGTATGGGTATCATGTGCATGTGCATTCATTTCATTACGGCTTGATCTTAATTAGATCGCGATTATTCATTTAGGTTGCGGCTAGTGTTCGCGCCTCATTGTCCCGACTACTTTTACATCATTGTACCATCGTTGTACCATCCTTTCGAGGTGAGTTCTCATAGCCCCGTTTTTAGTACTTATTTGATTTTAAATCCCACGGGGGAGAATACATTGCACAATTATTTTTGTACATGCCCAAGTATTAAATTCCATACATTGCTTAAGTTGTTAGTACTATCACTTCAAGTCCCCTTATTATCATGGACCGTTAATTATATTGCCAAGCGAGAGTGAGTGGATAGATCTATCGAGGGTGACACCTCCATTCGTGTTTGGGTTGCTCCATAAGGAAAACGAATGCATTTCATGTCTAATTATAGTACGAGTGCCTGATAAACACTCCTTTAGGGCCAATTTTAGTACGTCTAGCTTCGGGGTCATGAGCTTAAGATCAATGTAGCATTTTGACATATTGTCATCTTGCTTTTACTTTTACTGTTACTTGTGGCTATTGTACATACGATTTAACTTATAAACCTATGATTATTCACCAACTTTATGTTGACCGTTTTCGCAATGTATTTCTCAGGTTATTAAGGTAGCTCATGTTGCATACATTTGGACCTTCATGGAGTCGCGGAGTCGACGCGTCTCACTATATTTTCTGCACTTATGAAACGTTTGATCTTGTTGAACTATTTTAACTATTTTGGCAAACTCTTTTGGGACCTAAGCTTTGTAAACTCTGAATGATTTGATGATCAAACGCTGTATTTTCTAAACGACACTTTAGGTCGTTCAATATAACTGTAACTATGGTGCTATGACAGTCACCCCCAGGTATTCCATTCCGCTGCCATTCAGGTATTTTGGTGGTGTGACAGATTGGCATCAGAGCTAAGGTTATAGCGAACTAGGATGTATCTTGGACCCTAGACTATAACCACATCATCATAGCATCTCATCTTTTCATCATAGGTGCATATTCACTATACATGTTGTTTTACGTACACACTGTTCGAGTTATTCATACCCATACTCATATATATATGATTATTTTGACCTGGTTCACAAGTGACATGTCTTCAGATACCCACGCTGTTATCCTTTTGTCGGATTCCAACATTTAAGATGCCTTGTCATCTTCCACTACCATTATACCACCAGCTGTACTTACACCACCACTAGCACTATTGAATTGTCATAAGAGCAAGGTTCTCATTCAGCCTATACATAGAATGCCGTTTGGTAGAGTATTCAGACTTAATTTTAATGGACTTATTAGGATGCTTATTACAAGGGAGATAGCATGTTTTCTTTCCTTCACTAGTAGGACGCTTGCTACTTAGGTACTACCACCACCGTTGGTTACTTATTACACTATTGGTCGTCCCATAGTGCGTACTTCAGCTTTACCTCTTAGATGTCGCGAGATAGCGCGAAAGAGGGTAGTATTCCATTCACTATTATCACCATTATCTCCTAACTCATCACTGGGATTTCATCGTCATCAATGTTATTCTCATCCTTTAGAATACCACCATTGTCAGTTTCCTTTTCCATTTTCACTTGCCATGAATTAGATAATGCCTTGTGGGCAATACCAAGAATTACGGACTCAACAGGAACCTCCGCAACGCCAGGAAGTCTCTAGACTAGACTTATATCTTTACTAGCTTTTACTATTATCCTAGCCATGAGAGGTGTGGCATAGTTCGAAGAAACTTGTGGTAGTTTGATTGTTGTTCAATAGAATCACCAAGTGTTGACTCTACCATATGGATATGGTTGTGCTATCTTTGATATCGGTCCATGTAGACCAAAAATTTCATGTGTTATTCATGAGTTATGAATATGATGATTTTTATTATCTATAGATTCTCATGGACTCTTATGATTTTATGGAAATAGATTTAAGCAAACCACTCCAAGCATGACGCAAGCTGCTGTTGGACAATCCATTGCCAGGAACGTAACTACCGCCCTCACCAAGGAACTTACTCACGTGGAATTTATGGGCTGTAATCCTCCCTTCTTTAGCGGAATTAGAGACACAAAGAAATTTCTCAAATGGTTCGAAGAAATAGAAACGATATTTCGATGTGGCGACTGTCGCAAGGAAGACAAGGTTAAGTTCGCCACATGCACTTTTCAGAATCTTGCCCAGGAATGGTGGACCACACATGTTAAGATAGTAGGAGTTGATGATGCTTACTCACGCTCTTGGGAGGAACTAAGAAAGATGATGGGTATAGCCTTTTGTGTAAGAAGTGAATTACGAGCAATAGAACAGGAAGCACTAAACCTTACCATGGTAGGAGATGATGTTGTTAGGTATACTGCTCAGTTTTATGAATTAGCTCGACTAGACCCTGCAATTGGTGAACCGGAAATTAAGAGACTTGAAAGGTACGTCGGAGGACTTTCTCCTGAAATTCGTAGGATGGTCATCGCATGTGAACCCAATGCCATGTCTGAAGCTATCCAGATGGCAATCGAAACAAAGGAACTCATAGTTCGCGACAAGACATCGGGAGACAATAATAACAACAAGAGAAAATGGGTCGGTGATCAGGATGCTAATGCTACTCAACGACCATTTAAGATACAACAAGTGGTGGAGACCTTTGCTGCTGGGTCAAGCCAAAAGAAAGGATATGTAGGTAAATTACCCGAGTACAACAAGTGTCAGTTTCATCACAAAGGATCTTGCCCCTCTCAATGTGGAAACTGCCAAAAGGTCGGACACAAAGCCAAGGATTGCAAGACTCCCACCCTCACGAAGCATCAGGAACTTACGGTAATCTGCCGTGAATGTGGAGTAGTGGGACACTTCAAGAGTGAATGCCCGATGTTGAGAGACCGGAACTGGAGGAGGCATTTCATGTTGTAAAACCATAGTTTGAGCCCTCTAGGGTTGTACTTTCTTTTGGTACTTTCCATAAGTACGTTGATGTAACCTAGTTGTATTAAGCACTTTCCTATCCAATGTAATGACTATCGTTTGTTACCTCTATGATAACCATAACTTTCGTTTACTCCGCTTTCTATCCCAATCGTTCAATTTTTCAATCGTTTCGTAACATTATGTCATTGCCTTATTAGAGATTAAGCCGATTTCGTATTTGACGGATTAGTAGATTATTACCATTCCATAGGATTTACCCAGGTATCCAATACACCATTCAACGAATTTTATTTCAAACTATTTTACTACCCTATGGGGAAATTGTTTTACAGAATTTCTAAAGTATGCTATTTTGTTACCACTCTATAAACTGATTTTTCCGATATTACGCCAAATATTTACTAGTACTACGCGAAACAATTTTTACATTACTTTGAAAGGAAATATCAGGATACCATTTTTGATAAGAATGCGTTGAACACCATCTAAAACTTTTGAGAAAAGTAATATTATTTTGACTAAATCAAGCATCGCATCATTAGTCCTCAACTATACATAGCCTGATCACCTATGTATACTTCAGGAAGGATTATGCCATGAAGGAAATAGTTACTTTTTAAAGTATTGCTAATAACAATCTTCATTTAAAAACGTTTTAAACAAGTAAACTTTTTTTTTTTTTTTTTTTTTTTTTTTTTTTTTGTCTCCTTCTGACAAACTCTCCCTGGATACTTACCCCACTTGTCACCCACTTAGCCATTAAGTTGGATCGTTCCATTGACTTCTCTAGGAGAGACTTTCCATATCAATTACAAGTAGGATTCCTCGATACCAGAAAAACAATAAAAGGATTACGGAACTATTATACCTAGACTAAGAAAATTTACAACTCAATAGCAATCTTAAGATACCAAGCGAACATCCGACTCACCATCTCTGACCTAGTTGTCCGATTTTATTATTCAAAGGTACTAGCTAGACTGAGCTACAGGATCGAACACATTGTGAAGGTACGCTAAGCAACACCATGGGAATAAACCAAGCCTCCTAACCGATACTGTAGAGTGTTTTGAGTTAACATGGTCTCATCCATACGCAAACTTCCTTATAATAAGTTTCCCCAAGGAAAATTGATTTGAGTTAAGGGTATCGATATAGATTCCCTTAAGGCATTGTGTTCTCAAGAAATTCTAGATAACCTCACCTATACATCAAGAGAGGCATCAGGCCCAAGCATATCTCCCCAGCTACATGTGAAGACAATACGGTAATTCATCGACATAGTACCAATTGAAACCCTCATATTGCCAGCAGGATGGCAATTTCAACGATAAACCATCTCAAGACTTAAGTTGGTTGAATACCTAGGCTTGTAGTTCTGCCCGATAACCACCAATAGGCACCATCCAATATCAGGAACCGAACATCAGACATCTATGCATTATGCGAACATTACCTATCCTACTGTTTTATCCTTGTTAGTATTTTCACTTTAAGTAAAGTCGATAAAAAAAAAAAAATTTGTGTTTATACAAATCACATATCTTGTAGAAATAATTTTTGAATTGCCTATTTTGAACAAATACGATCCTTTTAATCAATATTTAGCTAAACCATTGTACAATGGGAAATATATAACCATCAAACTTTGGTAAACAGTCCTATTCACAACATGTTTGAAAACCGCGTCACATTTCTTAACTATTGAATTGTGAATCACCAAGAAAGATATTATTTAGTAAACCATTTGCTCCATTTTCTAAATTCGGTTATTCAGAAAAAGATTTCGACCAAAAACTCAAAAAAAAAAATCGCGAGATAAATTTTGAAAACCAATCACCATACTACGTCGCTTATGCATTTAGGGCTTTGTGATTTGACAATAAGGAATATTGGAATATGTGACGAAGGAAATTAGGAGGAACACCATAGAACAATTACAAATGTCAGTAATGAAGACCAAGCACAGTAGGCAAAGAATGACACATGTCTTAGCAATCGATTAGACTAAAACACGAGGAATCAAAATTATTACCCATATTTTATCTTCTTTGAATAACGCCGAATTCGGAAGACGTAGCGTTGTAGAATTAATCACCAAATTCATTGTAACCGTTTCAACTATTCCCGATAAAGGTGATTGAATCACCTCAGACTTCTAACAATCATTCTAAGATTTCCTTCGGAACCTCATTAAGATGTAAACACCGCCTATCATCCTCAGACCGATGGTCAGAACGAGAGAACGATTCAAACATAGGAAAGTTATACTCAGAGTATGAGTGATTGACTCTAGAAATGGTTGGACTAACCATTTACCATAAATCGGATTCTTTTACAACCATAGTTATCGCGCGAGCATAGAGACTACACCATTTGAGGCACTTTATGGTCGAAGTACCAATTACCCGTTTACCAACCGAAATCGGAAAGTTAAATTCACTGGTCTAGAACTAAACCATGGAACAACAAAGGAAATTTCACAAGTCAAGAACCAGTTACAAGCAACGAGAAACTGGTAGAAGTTAGGTTGGTACATGACGCACATCATACGGATTGGGTGTCCTTGAACAGCAAATTAACTAGATTCATGTGAAGGAACGAACTAAATTGAAAGCTTTGCCATGGAGAGGCATGATACGATTTTAGTAACACGAGGGATTTAACCTTTAGTATATTGGACCATTTAAGATTCATTTTAGAATCGACCGACTGACACATAAGATTGGAGTTCTGACATAGTTCAGCAACATATATTACCCATATTACATTATAAACCTGAAGAAGCACTGATCATCTATTGACGAACCGAACTCGGAAAAAGCCAAACTCACTATTCCAGTAGGCATTCATGAAAGAACCAGAAATTTCCTACAAGTCAAGAATCAATTACAAATTCTATAAGTTGTAAACCATTAAAACTTCAAGTTGGTAGCCAGATCATGTTGAAAGTTCTGCCTAGGAAAGGCATGATATCATTCAGAAAACTGGGAAAGTTAAACCCGATATACACTGGACCACGTAATATTTTAGACAGAGAAGGCCTAGTGGCCGTCAGACTTGAGCCTTGTTAGAGAACAACCGGATTATACAACCATGTTTCACCTATTCAAATCCCAGGAAATGACTTTCAGATTAGTCACTCGTAATCCCATTTGGAAAGAAATACAACCCAAAGACAAACGTAAACTTGGTAAGAGAACCAATAGAAATCATGGACTGTTAGGTCGAACGGTTGAAGCAGAGTCGAATTCCTATCGTGGAAGTTCGCTGGAATTCTCAAATATTATCATCTTTTCACCAATACCACTTCAGAGACCAACACAAACTGAACTTCGGGACGAAGTTCCTGTTAGAAGGGAAGACTGTCACAACTCGTAATTTCCGGTCATTTTCCAAACCTCGAAAATTTACTATTCACAAGTTACTATTCATCGATCACTATTCACCGTTTTTGAGGTCAATTTGACATTCCGAGAAACATTCAGAAATTTTACTATTCACTTGACACTATTCATTTCCAAGAGAAAACCACTATTCACGTGCATTACTCATGTCATCGTAAATTTAGTTTACGAGTATTTAAATTCGCGTAACCGTATTGGTTCATGTGCGAATTCATGCATTATCATTGGGACATCTCATACAGACTAGAAATAGTCTGCATATCATCATTATGGCACTTGCATACTATTCCACTCGTAGGATATTTAAATTAGTACTTTTGGTATAATTAACTTTTACGTATAATTATTTCTATATAAACGTTAACACGCGATCAATAATGTGACTAACACGTCCGACACTCCCGACTATGATCCCAATATATTTTTATATATTCATTTTTATAATATAAAAATTATAATATTGAATTACCCGGTATTTTGAAGATTCATTTTAATTATTAACGTAAGTTTACTAAAATGACGATGGTTTTCGTAGAAATTAAACTATAATTATTTAAACACTCAATAATTATACCCAACATATTTTTACAAGTTTTACGACTTTATTATGACCCAAATAACTTCAATAAAATATATTTCTAGCAAACCCGGAACCCGATAAAACCTAAAACCAACTAATACTACACAATCTTACCACTAACTCCCTAAATAATTACCCAACACAACCCCCCTTTTTCCTCCTTTCATGACCGCCCCCCCCCCCTCCTAGCCTCCTCATGAGCTAAACACTCACCAACCAAATTTAATGCTTACCAAACCTTTGTCTCTAAGTATATATTAAACCTTTTTCATCCATTTTATCACAAATCATTTTACTAGTTCAAGAAAACTTTTTCTCTCATTTCTCTCTTTGTATGAATCGACCTAGGGTGATCAAGAAGCAAGAACAACAAATTTTCCAAGATCTAGGTGTAAACTTGTTCACTTAGTCATCCTTGTTGGAGTTTTGAAATAGAAACTCAAGGATTAGTAGGTTTTTCATCATCCAAACTCCCTAAACCTTCAAGTAAGTTAACAAACTCATTTTTATAATTTTTACAAGTTATTACTATGGTTATATACTTTTCTTACAAGAACTCATGCATATAATGATATATACCACTCTATTTTGTACATATTTAACTTTGAGCCCTAGAAATGAAAACATGAGAAACCCTTGTTAGACCTAGTGGATTGATGATGTTTAAGGACCCATGACACCCTAAGAAGGTGTATGGTAGGATTAGACTAGTTTTGTGGTGATTGAAAGTGGTTTGGTTGAAGTTAGAACTAGTTTGGAGACTTGAAAATGGTTTTTGAAACTACATATTGACCTACTGTCCTTATCTTAAAAACGTGGGAAACTCAGGAACTCAGGGGTAATTTTTGACCAAATATTTAGAAAATACTTTCAAAAACGAAACTTTAGGCGAAAGAACGGATTAAAACAAGTTTATAACGAAGGAGATATGATTTTTGTAAATTTAACAACGAAAACTATTTTTCTAAAAACTGCTTGCTGTTTGGTAGTTTTCGACGGGTAAATAGAGGCATTAAACGTAATCTAGAGGAACCGAGCTATCGAAAATATATTACTACATACTAAAACGAATCCGTGGACATAAAGAACAAGGAAAATGAGCTTAAAACGACCAAGTTATACCCGTTTTAACATTGACAAAACTATATATATATATATATATATATATATATATATATATATATATATATATATATATATATATATATATGCTCACCAATAAAAATAATAACTTACGCACTAAATGGTATATTTTCTAGAAATGATACTAAGGACTATATTCTTAACAAATGAATACGTATGGCCCAAGAGAATATTTATACGACTTAACGACGTTATCTTAAGGTTTTCGATACAAGGAATTTAACGCTAACATTTTCATACGAGATAATACGACAAGTTATATACTTCTATATATGGACTTATTTTCCTAAGTATGAAAACTATTTTACTATGACGATAACTAGTATTCCCAAATTACGAGTGGTATGGGTATCATGTGCATGTGCATTCATTTCATTACGGCTTGATCTTAATTAGATCGCGATTATTCATTTAGGTTGCGGCTAGTGTTCGCGCCTCATTGTCCCGACTACTTTTACATCATTGTACCATCGTTGTACCATCCTTTCGAGGTGAGTTCTCATAGCCCCGTTTTTAGTACTTATTTGATTTTAAATCCCACGGGGGAGAATACATTGCACAATTATTTTTGTACATGCCCAAGTATTAAATTCCATACATTGCTTAAGTTGTTAGTACTATCACTTCAATTCCCCTTATTATCATGGACCGTTAATTATATTGCCAAGCGAGAGTGAGTGGATAGATCTATCGAGGGTGACGCCTCCATTCGTGTTTGGGTTGCTCCATAAGGAAAACGAATGCATTTCATGTCTAATTATAGTACGAGTGCCTGATAAACACTCCTTTGGGGCCAATTTTAGTACGTCTAGCTTCGGGGTCATGAGCTTAAGATCAATGTAGCATTTTGACATATTGTCATCTTGCTTTTATTTTTACTGTTACTTGTGGCTATTGTACATACGATTTAACTTTTAAACCTATGATTATTCACCAACTTTATGTTGACCGTTTTCGCAATGTATTTCTCAGGTTATTAAGGTAGCTCATGTTGCATACATTTGGACCTTCATGGAGTCGCGGAGTCGACGCGTCTCACTATATTTTCTGCACTTATGAAACGTTTGATCTTGTTGAACTATTTTAACTATTTTGGCAAACTCTTTTGGGACCTAAGCTTTGTAAACTCTGAATGATTTGATGATCAAACGCTGTATTTTCTAAACGACACTTTAGGTCGTTCAATATAACTGTAACTATGGTGCTATGACAGTCACCCCCAGGTATTCCATTCCGCTGCCATTCAGGTATTTTGGGGGTGTGACAAGTATGCTGATATGTAGAATACTAACTATGTAGGAAACATGTTTATCTTGTGATTTGTGAGGCGTAGAAGTGAGGAGGAGGAGAGAAAAGAAAGAAAGAAAGGAACCTTGAGAGAAAAAGAGAAATATTAGATTGAGATTAAGTGGAAGGTCCAACCCTCTCCACATGTGGAGAGGGGTATTTATACTTACAATATAACGGCCACTCCCGGGCTGTGGATCAGGCATACAGTGGGTGAAGACCCGTCCTTCTTCCACGGTGTTACCTAAACTAATACTAGTTAACTAATAAACAAACTAACTACGAGCTAACTTAATGCTATTACAATCATTAGATGACCGAGACTTTTACAGGAATATTTGTATTCCTAACAATCTCCCCCTAAGCGAGGTCACCTTTGAAATTAAGCTCTTTGGTCTTTAAGCATTCTGTCGTCTCTGTAGCTCGTAGGATCTGATTCTTCGCTTTTCTACACACTTTATACTTCAAGCAAGCGAACTTGTGATTTGAATTCCTTTGTGATGTGTGATCTTTGAGCTTCTTTGAGATCATCAGCCAAAGTAAATCTCCAAGCTCATCCAAAGTTGTATTGCCTTCATGTGATGTAGTGACTTAAGGACCATCATGCTCACACCCTTCTGGATCAGGAGACGTTGCATTGGAGTTTGTGAATCAGGAGACTTATTCATCAGAGTTGCGGAAACGTTGTTAGAAGTCTCTCAACATTTTGTTGTAGCAAGTCTCTTATCTTCATTGATAGTGTGGAGGATGTGTGAGCATGAGGTATGGATTGACCCGATTCAGCTGGAAACTGGAGCCATCAATGCCATCTTTATATGTGTTCCTGAAATAAAACAGTTAGCAATAAAGATAGAGAACGAATATGGCTTTGTCATTCGTTCTGCGAGGACAGACTACCCTCCGGTTTTGTGAAAACCGACCTGTGATCAGGTAGAGTCTCTTTTAAAGAGGACTCTCCTTGACAGGAATTTCCAGCTTGTAGTAATGATATTTCCAAAGAATCCACTTTGGAATCTTCATACTCAGCATGTTCTCATACCGGAACGTCTCAAAGCAGACAGCACGATAGAGTGAATCGGTGAATGAATATTCACGGATTGATGAGAAATAGATTTATAGAAATCACTCGTGTGTCCTATGATAAACATTTTTGAGACACAACGAGAGTTTTATACTTTGAATCACATTTCCATCAAAATACTTTTGTCTGAAAGATATTACACAATCAACGTGCTCGAAAATTAGGTTGTGAGCACATTGAAAGGTTTTAGCAAAAGTATCCGTCAATCCATATCCTGGAACAAGTTTGATTCAATATTGAATCGCACGATTGTTGCTTTCCAGTTGTCACTTGATCATTGATCCAAGATGGATATCACATGTCACCTACCAAGAGCTTGAGTGATGTTCGCTCTAGAAGGATTTCCATCTTCATTGTGAATATTTTCATATCACTCGGATGTTCTGGCAATACCACAAGGATAATGCGTAGGACTCTAAATATTTTATCTTATTTTCCACATTGTGTGAAACAATAAGCATATTTGGAAGGTGTCCTATCGAGATTTATGGATGATCTCATGGCTCTAGACTCAATAGTGCGTTTTGATCCGCTCCTGGAGACTGGGGAGGCGTCTCCTATTTTTGGTATCAACATAGCTCGCAATGAGCGGTCGATACATTGCACAGGGTTCCCCGTGAGAATGAAACAAGCTCTTTTAAGAGAACTTGAGTGGTTGGGAAGTTTAGTGCAGTGCGTCACTGGGTCCATGACGTCTTGTCTTCAATACCGGTGTTACCTTAGTAACTGCCAGTAGATTATGAATTGAACCCGGTTTCTGCCCTAAGGTTGAATATTTGGAGGGCTATTTCTTTTCACCCTTTCTCATTTCAATTCTTTTTCATTCTTCAACCCCTTCAGTGCTTACCGAGACTTCACCACTAGAACCTTGTTGGGTTTTTTCCAGTCCTAGCTCTATCTCAATCCGCACTCTTCCCTTTCTCACTTTACTCCTTTTTTCAATCATTCCTAAGGACTTCTAATCTATCTATGGATTGTCCCTGGGAAGATCCTTCCGGTTCTGGTGGATCATGGGAACTCATACCTAACCTTAACCAACCTTATAACTCCATGCATAAAGATAAATGATCGGTCTTTGGTATAACTTCCACAAACGCCTTTTGCTCCCCCTCAATATGTGCATCGATATTCGAAAGTGTTTAGCACATATGCGGGAGCCTTTTATTGAGTCTTAAAGATCACATTTGATTATCAGATTTCATATTTAAATCACATTCTCTCCCCCGATCAAAAATTTCAAATCTTTCAAGATTTTTGATCTCAATTGATTTAAATAAGTTAGAAAGCTTTTGGGAGAGAAATGCGGTCAATTTTAATATTTTTTGATAAAAAGGAACCTTTTCTGCTCCCCCTCAATCTGTGATGGAGGTCGTTATGTGTCAGATTTGAAGAGTTTGAAAAAAATTTGAAGTTTTAACGAAAAACTCTTTGAAAATTTACTCATTCTGACACATAACTATCACAAATCGTATTGTAGCTTTTGTTTTGTACAAAGTGTGGGGTGTTTTGTTGATACATAAAATTTTGAGAAATCACTCTCCCCCTCAATCAATGACGGATGTTAAAGCATAAATATTTTCATAAACTATTAACGTCATTGATTGAGTGAAAATTTTATCAAACTTTGGAGTTCAATTTGATTTTCATTCAAAATTTCATGGTACCACCAAGTTTTGCACAAACACTTTTCGGAAAAATCATAGAAGGGAAAGTATTTGGCGATAAAAAGAAGACTTCTCTTTTTTATCAAGAAATAATGCACTGAAACGTACATTAGATCGAGGAAACATGGATATAAAGTAATCCATGCCCAGGTGAACTTCACCCGGTAAAAGGAACAACCGTTTTTTTGGTGACGTGTTTTCCCCATTTTGAAAAGCGGGTTGCTATCTGAGGTAATAGCAAACCATATTTTTGAAGTCCGGGTTGCAGCCTGAAATGACTACAAGCCATTTTTAAGAATGGTTTGAGATACGACATGTTTTTGAAAACAACTTTATTTGAAACCGACAAACTCTTGCTCAAGCATATGTATGATTCCGTGTCATTATTGAATGACATTTCTAGAAACGTACATAATATCGATTATACAAGAGACATGTCTTGAGAAGAATATTTTTGGATTTTTTTATGATTTTTTAGATTTTTTTTTTTTTTTTTTTTTTTTTTTTTTTTTTTTTTTTTATAGGTTTTATATTTTTCTATTTTCTTTTTGATGTGATACTATACAAGGATATGTGAAGCAACCCCTTTACTCCTCTTGATCTTCCTGAAGACAACTAAGATCCTCAGGTGTGAGACTCTTCATACCAAGGCGTGGGAGGATGAAGTGAAACCGTTCCCTAGAAAGTGCTTTAGTGAAGATATCGGCTAGTTGGAACTCAGTCCTCACAAAGTAAAGTTCCACAATTCCTTTCTCAACTTGCTCCCTGATGAAGTGATGTCGAATGTCAATATGCTTAGTTCTTGAATGCTGGACATTGTTGCAGCAGAGTGCAATTGCACTTCTGTTGTCACAGTACATGGGAATCTTATTGCATATGAAGCCATAGTCAGAAAGTTGAGATCGCATCCAGAGGATCTGAGCACAGCATGATGACATAGCAATGTATTCAGCTTCAGTGGAGGAGATAGATGTACTCATTTGTTTCTTTGAAGACCAACTGACTAGCTTATTTCCTAAAAACTGTGCACCCCCAGATGTACTGCGACGAGTGTCTTGACATCCCTTTGATAAACCACCATGTTTTGACTTGCAGCATTTGCGAGAAAGATCCTTATGGCTTCTATTCTAGCAACCGGGGCGAAGGATTCTTCAAAATCAATACCTTCTTTTTGTCGATATCCTTTTGCCACAAGCCTAGCTTCGTTTTTCAATACATCTCCATGCTCATCAAGCTTAACCTTGAATATCCATTTGAGAGCAATGATCATTGCACACTCGGGAGGTGGTACTAGTTCCCAGACATCCAGTCGGTCAAATTCATGAATTTCGTCCACCATTGCAGTGAACCATGAGTGTTTGGACATTGCATCCTTGACGCTTTTTGGTTCAGCTTTAGAAAGAACAGAATTGAAGAAGCACCACAATGCGTCGGTTGCAAGTTGCTTGCGGGTCGATACTGGACGTGAAGGGTTTCCAATAATGTTGTCAATAGGATGATCATTGGTCCATTTTCGAAGGTATTCATGGGGTTGAGAATGTGGAACTGAGGTAGCCGTGTTGGATTCGTCAGAGGATGTTACATCATTTGATAATTCAGGGGCAAAGATGTTAACAAACGGCTCATTATCAGGTGGAGCAAAAGGATTAACTTCAGATGTATTATCTACATTTGCCGCTCGCCGTACATGTGAAGGTTGGACATTAGACGTGCTAACCGATTGACTGATGGCGGGAGCTTCAGAATCCCATGACAATGAAGTGGATGGACCGTTATTGTCATCTTGATCATTCACCACCCCATCTGGTGGTTGAACCATTGTAGCTTCAGGAGCATTCATCTGTTGAGGTTCAAAGTATTCATCAAACATAGGGTCAAACAGTTTCTTCCAATCTTCACTTGTAGGAGGTACAAAAGGAGCTGCAGGGATGGGGTTCTGTACAAGCCTGGAACTAATTGGTCCAGGAGACAAAAGGTTAGGTACGGGTCCAGAACTTGATTGTCCAGGAACCGGTTGCTCAGTCAGCTCATCGAAAGTAACGTGGATTGTTTCCAATATATCTCTGGTACGTTTGTTGTAGATTCGGTACCCCTTTCGCTCTGGAGCATAGCCAACGAAGAAACCAATGTCGGCCTTGGCCTTGAGTTTCCCAAGGTCTTCACTGTCATTAGTTGGATAGCAAAGCGCACCAAAAACTCGAAGAAACGAAAGATCGGGTTTTCTGCCATGAACCAGTTCATAGAGAGTCTTGCAGTGGAGAGGATGTATCAAGGATCGGTTCTGTGTGTAACATGCGGTGGCAATTGCCTCAGCCCAAAGAAATAGAGGAGCTTTGGAAAAGATGAGCATAGTCCTTGCAGCTTCAACTAAGGTGCGATTGCGTCTTTCAACAACTCCATTTTGTTGAGGAGTTCGTGGAATGCTCTTTTGATGACTAATCCCGACACCTTCATAAAAAAGAGTAAGTTGTCTATTCACAAATTCTGTTCCATTATCAGTACGAATGACTCTAACTGTTTTGTTGAGGCGGACTTGCAACATCTTGATGAGTTTGATGATGGTTTCCGGAGTTTCATCATTTGATCGTAGAAATTTCACCCATGTGAATCGAGAGTAATCATCAACAATAACCAGCACATATTTCTTTCCATTGATACTTTGAATCCAAATTGGTCCACAAAGATCCATGTGAAGAGTATGAAGAACTTCCATGATTGAATTGACAGTTTTAGGTTTATGGGTATGCTTTTTGCTCTTGCCCATTTGACAGGCGGAACACAGATGGTCTTTTTCATACTTAAGTTTGGGCAAGCCTCGAACAAGATCCTTACGTGTAAGTTCATTGATGGTACCGAAGTTCAAATGGTTTAAACGACGATGCCACAACCATGACTTGTTCTTGGATGCTTTAGAGAGCAGACAAATTGGAGAGGACCGTAGCATATCTTCGATGGAGATGGTGTAAAGATTAGTGCCCCGACTCCCCTTAAGAAGATCAACACCATCTAATTCTCTAACAAAACAGGTGTGCTTTCTGAAGGCGACTTCGAGATCTGAGTCACAGAATTGACCAACAGAAAATAGATTGTGCCCAAGTCCTTCCACGTAGTAAACTCTGGAGATAACACTGTCTCCAAAGACGTAATCACCATAACCCATTATAGACCCAAAATGGTCATTCCCAAATCTAACCGTACCAATAAACTTTTCCACAAAATTCTTGAGCCGTGAGCGATCTCCAGTCATATGTTTTGAGCAGCCTGAGTCCAAATACCAAAGGACGATTTGTACGACCTGCATTTGAAACCAGACAATCGTGGATAACTGAAAAAGCGGGAGCCCCACACACACTTGGGGTCCGTTTGGTTAGAACACACGAACATTGGATTATCATAAGTAACAGATATCTCACTAGAGTATTCACATTTTGATGCACTAGAACTAGGAGTGGCATTCATTGCTTCTATAGGAAATAGTCTACCGGTAGGTCTCCACTTCCTAATAGGCACAACTCTAGAGTTGGTAATCCTAGTCACTGGGCACTTTTCCCTCAGAGTGAATTTCCTTCCAGTAGGTCTCCATTGATAACCAACATTAGTGAAAACTTTTCCTGTTTTATTCCATACTTGTTTTGCCCGTTTAACACTAGAAACATTTATAACTGGAGATTTCATAGTGGATTTAAGAAAGGACACAATACATGCATCATGATTACCATAAAATAAGCATTTGTTACACGTCTTACAAATAGCATCAAAATTAGAATTAATTACATCATTGTTAACACAAATGTTTGAATCAACTCGATTCCTTTCACTAAGCAACACTTTATTGTTCCTAGATGATTCTTCTACTTCCTTCATAAGTGAGCTCTTAGCCGGCAAAGTCCTATCATTCTTTGTATTGCACTTAGGCTGTGACTTGCTAGCATAAGATACACCTTTTACTCCTGTAGAAGCAATGATTGGAACATTAGTCTGATTAGTTGCTACTTGTTTACTGGTGATCAAGATGGAGGATTGTGACATGGTTTGGGGAAAGTCAACTGTGACATGCTTGTTGCCACTGAGAGGGTGCAATGCAATTGTCCTATCCGACTTGGTATCATTCTTGGGGCATGATCCTATGGCATATTCTAATAATTCCTGGGCCCTATTAGTGAGGAAGCACGCACCAATAATAACATCATCAAGTGGTTTAGAAATCCTCTCATCTTCAATGGTTTCTCTAAGTATGGCCAGACAATCCTTAAGATTTCTAAGATAGTTGTTATGAACTAACTTATTGTTCCTAAGGGGAAGAGAAACATTCACAGCATTGCACGCATATTTATTACAAGCATGTACATTGGAAATTGCATGATCACATGAGACAGCGGGCATTTTACCCTTCACCATGGTCTTTAGATTCTCAATTTCATTTAACAAAGAGGTGACTCTTTCATTGTTTTGGTCACGTGTTGTTTTAATAGACTCAAACAATTCTTTATAACGTTGTTTAGCGTTAGACATTTCAGCACGAAGCCACTCATTTTCATGTTGTAATTCATTGATAATGCCCTGTTTTTGAAAGTTTGGAGAATCTATCGACTTCTGGTAATTGGTATTGGTCACATCGCTTCTGTTCGATTTTAATTGTGCAATTTGGACCTTCAACTTCCGAATCGTGTTTGAGTGAGCTTGAATTACTTCATCCTTTTTGGCTAATTCAAAACATGTATCAAACTCAGGAGCATCCGAAGATGTCTTGGCATTTGATATTTTTATGCTTTCTTCTAGATGTTGATATTTTAATTGTAGGTTCAGATTATCAACTTCCAGTTTTGAGAAATTCCTGACCATGTTATCATGATCATCGTTTTGAATTTTTTCAGTAAGTTTGTAATTCTCCCCCTCAAGTTCAATCACACGATTTTGGAAGACATTCAAAGTAATCGACATTTCATGAAATTGTCGAGCAGATAGCGCAGCGTCGGTAACAGTATAAAACACATCTTTTGCAATGCAGTTAGCAATCAAATTTTCATTCATGATGAGAATGTTTTTCCTGTCAATTTCACTATGTTTGAGATCAATAGCTAGTTGGTTACCCTCACTTTCCACTTCATCAAAAGCCTTTTTCATTTGAGTTACATCATCATTAATGGTGTTTTTAAGTCCCTCAAAATGTTCTTTGAGAAGTTTAAAAAATGGCATAACTTCAGTTAGGTAGCACTGTTTTGTTTGCTCAAAACCCCTTTCCCCTTCTGTAATTCCTGTAGGTGTAATTCTTATTTTACAGGTTTTCTCAAAGTCATTGAACAATTGTCCTAGCACATACAGCCCAATTAGAGTATTACATTGTGTGGGAAGAGTGAGAGGTACAAGGTGCCTAGGTGTGTTTAGGGGATAGGCAATTGGGTGAGCAATTCTAAACATAGTGCGTGTGTTACCTACAACTCTTTCAGCTTGCATTTTCTCAATGTCAATATTCCAAAACACTTTTTCAGGAAGAATTCTCTTTTGAGGAACAAAAATTGCAGTATGATTGTCATTTGCATAATCATAGTGAAACACGATATTCTTAGCAATGCATTTAGGATCCTTTAAACGTTCAGCAAGTTTTGCCCTAGTTCTATCCTTTGCCTCATTGATGTGGTCATAGGATCGTGTATCAGGAGGGGCATGGTTAGGTTCAAGCATAGTGTTTGCATCATATAATGCAGGTTGTGCACCTAGACCTATTCTAAGGAATCTTGCTTTGGGTTTGGAGGTATCTTGTTCACTAAATTCATCACTTAGCTTCCTGTGGTTTTCCATCATTTGAGCAGATTGAATGGTTTGGCCCTGTGTGTACAACTTATCTTCCAATTTATTTTTCAACATTTTAATTTTGAGAAATCATTTAGAAGTTTAGTTTCTTTATCTTTGAATTCTAGTTTGATTGTAGTCAAACCTTTTTGAACCTCTAGTTTTTGTTTGATGGTTTGATCCAATTGGTTCTTTAAAGAAACTAGTTCCCCTTTTAATGATTCTTGTTTGGAATTGTTTTCAGATATGTAAGTACGCAGTTGCCATTCCATTTTCTGCTCACGTTCATTCAACTCAAACTTAGCACGCTGCTCATAAATGTTTACTTGGTCCTTAAGGGTGTTAATTCTAGTGATCAGGGAGTCATCAGGGTTGTATATCGAGTGCTCATATACCTCATGTTCACTAGAATCAATAGACGGCATGTCACTTGGTACAACTGGGGGTCCATTGTCATTCACATACATTTCATATGGGATATTATTGGTATTACCCATATCAGTGATGTTTGTGTTGACAATATTCTTGAGTTGTACAGAGTCACATGCCCCCTGTACAGGTGTAGGATCATTCAGATCATGATTAGGAGATGTTGGTACCTCAGAGATAGCAGACGTGATGGATAAATCAGGATGCTGTGAAGAGGATGCTGCTGCAGACAGATTAGCCATGAAAATTGTTTGAGCAGTTGGTTCATCATCCACGTCTGAGTCAAATGCATCACACTCTTCAACTTGAAAGATATTTGGGTCATTAAGAGCCATGTCCTGAACAGGTTGATCATCCACATCAGCATCAAAGGTGTTCCCATCATTACCAGCCAGAAAGAGCAAAGCTTCTTCATCCAACACAGTCCCATTTTCTTGTGCCTGCATCAGCAACATCTTGTCTTTGAAGTACTCAGAGTTTTGGGGACGTTTTGGGAGAGTGCAATTCCTAGCAATATGGCCCAACCCTCCGCAGTTATAGCATTTCGGCTGCTTAGCTTGTGCTTGAAGTGCATTCCCAACTCTGTATTGCCCATTCTCTCTACCAGCATTTCTTTGGTTGAAATTCTGTCTTCCCTACACATTCTGTACCACCACCTGACCATCTTCAATGACTGCCTGATTACGTGGATTAGATGAGATTCTGAGTTGGTTGTTAGTAGATGGAAGTGCAGCCCTGAACTGTTGAACCAGTAGAGAAACTTGGTTGGAGAGATTATGAATCATCATGTCAGTGTGAGAATACCCAGAATCAAGTTGTGTATTCAAAGCAGATGATGAGGGATTTGATGATTGACTATTGGTTGGAGTAGACCTGGAGGATGATTGTGATGGTTGAGGTTGATCATTTGAGGTTTGATTAGGTTGTTGAACATTGGAGACAAAAGCAAGAGATTCATTTGTTGCAGACGGATTGAGTTTTTCTCGCATTAGCCGATCATAATCAGCATGTTTCTCATGTTGTTGGAGATATGCATAAAGCTGTTCATGATTGGTATGCCTGAGACCTTTGTTGAGCTTAACAGCTGTGACAAACCTATCCCATTCAGGTGCCATGTTATTCACGAATTTGGAATTAAGCTGTATGTTGGGCATTGTCATCTTGATGGCTCTCATATCATTGACCAGCTTGTGAAATCTGACGTAATAGTCAGTGATTCTTTCACTTGGATTCATTTTGAAATGCTCAAATTCATCGTATAGCTGTGACTCACGATCTTCTTTAGTTAACTCAGACCCTGCAAGAAGCATTTTGACATTATCCCAGACCGCCTTTGCTTCAGTGTTGTAGTTGATAAGTTTGTAGACATCTTTGGGAAGGCCTTGAATGATGATATTTGATGCTCTGATGTCTGCATCATAGCGTTTCTTTTCTTCTTCAGACAACTCATTGTAAGTGCGAGGTCTATCAGGACCAAATACAGCCGGTAGTTGATCAGTTGCTTCTGTAACCGTGTCTCTAGTAGTACCCACTTGAAAGGGTCCCTCATCGATGGATTTCAAGATGTTAACCCCATTATCTTTACCCCAGACAGTACAAACGTATCCTTTGAGCCCATGAATCATAGTCAGTTCTATCCAACATCGGAGGTCGGGTGTCAGACCCCGCAGCTTGAATGTCATCGGAAGATGTCGACATCACAAATTAGAAATTACTAAACCAAAAGTGGGAGATACTCGCAATGTAAGTTACTAGTCGCAGGACAATTTAACCAAAACTTGACCTAACCGCAGAACACTAACCTCAGAAAATACCAAACCGCAGAAAAGAAATCCAGTCGCAGAATGATCTAACCGCAATCCAAGTGAACCGCAAACCAAAGATACTAACCGCAGAACACTAACCGCAGAAACTACCAAATCGCAGAAAAATCCCAACCGCAGACTGATCTAATCGCAACCTAAGTAAACCGCAAGACAAGGATAATAACCGCAGGACACAAACCGCAGAAACCACCCAACCGCAGATAACTAACCGCAAATGACTAACCGCAGATAACTAATCGCAGGCAGATAACTAATCGCAGTGACAATGGTCCAAAACTGTCACTATCGTTGCGTTTTGTTTGTATTCCCGAAATAGTAAACGCATCAAGCTAACCGCAGATATCAGAACTTAACCGCAACTAAGCAATGAAACAGTGGACTTAAACGCAACGAAGAAAACCGCCCATAATCAACTCCAAACTTCAAATAGCTTAATGATATGGTAACACAAACTAAACTACAATGTTCTACAAACACTAGTGAACATAAAAGTACACCACAAACATGTATAACAACACTAGAGAGATTAAACCAAGATGTTTTCCAAGAAAGTGACTCCAAACTCACAAAACCACTCAAAACATCATCAAATTTGATTCTACAAGGCCCTAAGATGAAACCTTGGCTCTTGATACCAATTGTAAAATACTAACTATGTAGGAAACATGTTTATCTTGTGATTTGTGAGGCGTAGAAGTGAGGAGGAGGAGAGAAAAGAAAGAAAGAAAGGAACCTTGAGAGAAAAAGAGAAATATTAGATTGAGATTAAGTGGAAGGTCCAACCTTCTCCACATGTGGAGAGGGGTATTTATACTTACAATATAACGCCCACTCCCGGGCTGTGGATCAAGCATACAGTGGGTGAAGAACCGTCCTTCTTCCACGGTGTTACCTAAACTAATACTAGTTAACTAATAAACAAACTAACTACGAGCTAACTTAATGCTATTACAATCATTAGGTGACCGA
Source organism: Artemisia argyi (assembly GCA_030686995.1). Lineage (NCBI taxonomy): Eukaryota > Viridiplantae > Streptophyta > Magnoliopsida > Asterales > Asteraceae > Artemisia > Artemisia argyi. The sequence goes on along the minus strand of JARVZY010001022.1, from coordinate 3,715 downwards.
GACTTTTACAGGAATATTTGTATTCCTAACATGATATCTTCACTAAAAGTCTTCCGAGTGCCTTATTTCTTGAGTTTCGCTCCGGTTTGAACTTTTGAAGGCATTCCGTTCCAGTTGCGGGGTAGTATGCCTAACCGAGGTTATGCATGCCCCGTTTGGGATTTGATCATTTGTGATTAGTGGACTTAGCACATGATAGTTTTCTTATGTTGCAACCTACGTACTATATTTATAATGATGTAATGCTGATAACGATTTTATGGGGAAATACCTAATCTAATAACACAAATAATATTATGGATATACTTGTTATAAGTCATGTGCATGCACAAAGTTTACCTATGAATCAAATTTATTTTAAAATTTTAGTTAATAAATGGACATATAAGAATATGCCCGTGTTTAATGATTTGTAATTGTGATATAAGTACAACCAATAATTATGCATGAGTCGTATACAAACTTTTTCATTATGAATTAAGATCGATTAATAGTTTGTATAGATTTCTGTTAAAGTTTAACTTTGTTTAACTGACATTGTTGAGATTGATAATGTTGTTTAAATTCAACTATTGATATAATGTTCTACACAATATGCAAATTTAATAACACCTAATGCTATTGATGCAGTTAAAATATTAAGTTTTTTAGAAATGTTTTTTCCGGATATCCTTATATAAACTTTAAATAGAAATTATATGAGTCGTTGTTATAAGAACAATCGCGTATATTTATTTTCATATCACAATGACATGTGCTTACGTCTGATATTTATATTCCCATTAATAATAATTTAGCGAATTTAATTTTCAAACCTGTATGCACATGGGTTAAAATTATATAAAGGAATAACATGAGTTCTTATTGAGCGCTTATAGTTAAAAACAATCACTTTTAAAATATCCTTACTTAAACTCACAAAGTGTAATAACATGAGTTGTTTGTATACGTACAATCTTATTCATTTATTTATATACACAATAAATCGTGCTTTTGTTTTGATATAATCTCGTGCATCTACATGCAGTATTTTTTTAACAACATATATGTTGTTGTAGTTTTAAAACTTTAAATCTAGGGGCTATAAGTCTAAGGGGTATTTTATTATTCATCAAAATTATTAAAAAAATATAGAAACTTAAGAGTTTACACTTAACTCCATATAAACTATTTGAAATTCAACCACTAAAGATTAAATACCCCATCTTTTTCAAGTTTTTGTTTTTTTTTTGTCTTTTTTTTTTAAAAAAAAAATTTGACACTAATACTTTTATTTATTTTTTTGTCTTTATTAAATTTATCAAAGTCTGACAAAAAATTTCAATCCTAACATTCAATTAGCCAATAAAAATGCTCAATATTACTACGTGTTAAAATGCGCAACTTAATTATCTCAATATTTTGCCAATAAAATTGTTTTTGCAAAATAATAAAAGAAATACTAATGGAGAGTACAACATAGAAATATTCAACCCATCTTCGGATTATAAAAGTTCAATAGTTATCCCAACCATCTGTAGATTATAAAATAGTCAAGAAAACTACGAATTGAAAGAAACGCATATAGCATAAGTAGTTTTAATAATATCATGAAGAAAAAGACAAAACAAATGATATGTCCGTCTACTTTATTTTCCTCTCAACATGATAAAACTTATAATGAGCAACTAGAAACGAGGAGTCGGCACAACTAGTAGAGGTGTCTTCTTACGAACAGTTAGTCCGTTGATCTCACTCATGTCTAGCTCTTCCGGATTTGCATCGTTTGGCAATGCCAAATCATACTTGTACACTATGTTTGCCAAAACAAGCTCATTGATAACTATAGCAAACAGAGTTCCGGGACACCCTCTTCGTCCAGCGCCAAATGGTAAAAATTCAAAGTTAAACCCTTTATAGTCAATAGAACTATTCAAGAACCTTTCTGGCTTGAAGGTGTCCGGTTCATCCCATAGGGAAGGATCTCTGGATATTGCCCAAGCATTGATCATTACTTGGGTACCTTGGGCGATGTCGTACCCCATTATCTTGACATTTTCTCTTGATTCGTGAGGTACAAGTAGAGGGAGTGTAGTGTGTAACCGCAAGGCCTCTTTGAGGACAGCTTTCAAGTAAGGCATTTCTTGTATATCATCCTCCGTGATCATAGATCTTCCTTGCGCTATTTTGTGTACCTCTGTTTGAAGCTTTTTCAAGATCCGCGGGTTCCTTACTATCTCACTTAGTGCCCATTCTATATTTGTGGATGTTGTATCAGCTCCACCAGAAAACACATCCTACAATAAATATAAATTTTAAACAATGAATAAATTATAAGCTACATGCTTTCATATTAAAACACATTGTAATGCATGCATACAACATTGCTTTAGTTATATCTTATCATGATCGACTTTGTAAAGAGAGATACAATTAATAGATCTTACCAAGATGACAGCTTTAATGGTATCTCTTTCAAGCGTAAAATTGCTTGTGTTCGCCTTTTGGAGATCTAGCAAGATATCAACCAAATCTTTCCGTTGATCAACATTTTCATCAACCGCTTTGTTATTATTTATATGCTCTTCAATAATGCCGTCAAGAAAGTCGTCAAGTTCTTTAGCAACTCTATTTGTTCTTCCCCCTAAACCACGCAACCAATCTACCCATGATAGCCATGGAATGTAACTCCCTACACTCAAAGTGCCAAGTAGGATCTGAAATCTTCCAAGCAAGTCTATGAACTTTAAATAATCCCCATATGTCCTTCCAAAGGCTACCTCACAAATTATGTCATTAGTAAGCGAAACAATCATTTCGCTTAAATTAACTACAGAACCACAATTTTCTCCCATCATGTTAATCATACTAGTAGTTAATTTTTCTCTTATTTCTCGGAATGATTGAACCCGTTTATTACTTAGAAGATGGAGAACTGTAATGCTCTTCACCTGCCTCCAGTGCTCTCCATAGGGAGCAAATCCGATGTCCCTAGACCCATAAGTAAGTTTATCGGCAATATACAATTTTGGTCTACTTGAAAAGACTAAATCATGGGTTTTCACAATCTCTCGAGCTGCTTCAGCCGAGGAAACTACCAAAACAGGTACACTACCCAGGTGAATCAACACAAGTGGTCCATGTTTTCGGCTTAAATCTCGGAAAGACTGATGGTTGCTCGATCCTAGTTGGTGAAAGTTTCCAATGATTGGAAGCTTTGGTGGAGATGGTGGTGTGTTTTTTTTTGTTTTTGAGGCAGATGAGAGATACTTAAATGGAATCAAGAACAACAATAGACAGGAAAATGAGACAAGAAGAAAAACCAGGAACTGAAATGAGAGAAACATTGTTATTGCAATGCTTTTAGCTAGGCAAATATCACTTGATTCCTAACATGTGCTACACCCTATTATATACACTCAAAGTTGTGGTTACATATGATATTATATTACATTTTTATTATTTGATATGTAGTGTTACAATAATATATTAATATCACTATAATTGCATTTTTAATAACATACCTTATAGTATTGTTACAATGTAAAATTCTTAAATTAGTAATAAATTAATATTTTATATTACTATAACATATACTCCGTAATAAAGTAGTGTTACAGTAATATATTAATATCACTCTAATCGTATTTTAAACAAAATACCGTGTAGCATTGCTATAATGTAAAATTCTTAAATTAGCAATAAATTAATAGCTTATATTACTATAATATATAAT
>JARVZY010010029.1:0-23173 GCA_030686995.1 Artemisia argyi | reverse complement strand
CGATCGGATCCCCCCTCCTCAAAGGGTTCTTGGTTCGATTTTCCATAAGCAAAAATCATTAAGTATTTTGTTTACTTGCAACAAACCTTTATTCGTTGGTAGTTTGTGTGTACAAGAACGAGGTAATTACTTACTTTAGTAATTATCAAGAGATCGATAAACAAAACGGTAAGGGGTTTATCATTGATCTAATTGTCCAAGAATCAAGGTTTATTGAAGTGCATCGGGTACGTTTACTATTTATGTTTTAGTTAATATTTATGTGTTATACTTGATCCTAGCTTCCGCAATACGTGTATTTGATTGTCAAACTCTAACAGTGGCATCACGAGCCTTGTATAACATGTAATTGATTACTAAAACGTAATAAAAACCGGATCTTTAATTGTTTTAGATACATGTTTTTTTTTATCTAGGGTTTTTCCTATTTTTTTTCTAAAAATTTCGAAACCCTAACCCTAATTTTGGGGGGGGGGGGGTTCGATTTTCCCATGAAACCCTAATTAGGGTTTTGTGGTTTTATTGATTATGTGTAATCACTAGAAACCCTAGGTCATTAACCGGTTAATTGAACGTATCTTGTGACCTAATTGCTAATTGTTAGGTTTTAATCCGTGACTTACATGCATGTTTGTCATGGATCTTGTTTTGTTGTCACATATTTAGATAGATCTTAAATTGGGGAAGACTCCAATATATATTAAAATCAATTTTATATGCTATGTGGTGTGTTTTTAGCTTTGGCCTACGCAATTGATTCGTCAATGTATGTGGCTCACCTCCATTAAGAGGTGAAGGCCTTAGTTGATTACATGCGTTATTATACCTAGAATTGATTTTATTAGGATCTTTTCTAAAACGTTTTGCATGTGGCTAATTGTTTCACTTATATTATTATTGTTTGTTTGATTTTCTTTGCAACTTGTTTTATTGTTTTTAGTTGGACTTGATGTAAGCAATAAAAGGGTGTTTTCATAAAGAAAATTAAAACGGACTAATAATTGTGAAACCCTAAAGTGATAAAGTAAGAATCTTGCAATGGTCTTATGACAATCGTGGTCCGATTCGCACGGTAATCAGCTCCCAGTCGAGACTAGCATTATTCAAACTTTATTACTATTTTGAGATTGAATCCATAAACTTTTGCTTGAATGATGTTTTGTGCAAATATACTTTTAAAATTAAGTCTTTTAAGATGATATTCATAACCGTGATTTGAAGGCTTAGAAAAGAGCCTTAGAGTCTGCCTTGGTTATCACAATCTTGAATATATCTTAAACGAATTACTTTTAAAATTATATGTTGTAGAAAGTCATCTTAGGGTTTTGGCATAAACCTCAAGTAAAACTTTGTGTATTAATTTCAGGAATCGGACATAAAAAGTTTTTTTATGAAAACTTATGTTATAAAGATGAGTGCATGCATCTTTGTACATAATTTTGATTGACATATCAAAAATTAATACCCTTAAAATTTAAGTTACGTGCCATCTACCTATAAGAAACACTTGGAATTTTAATTTAGTAAACGTGAGACCTAGGCTAAATTACTATAACAAGGTAAAATTCTTTTAACGCGTGAGACCATAATTGTAATTTTACAGTTTCTAAGGTAGACGACTTAATTAAGTTGTGCGTGAGACCTAGAACTTAAGGCATGAGATGGGATAAAACATGCTTACAAAGGCAAATTGATGAATCAATTTGATGTAAATCCCATAATGATCTAGGAATTGGAAATCTTGTTTGCCAATTATTGTTCGACAGATTACTATCTTTTGTACTTTTACCACTAGCAGATCAACTGATGTGGTGAAACTATGTAAAGATAGATCCTAGGTTTTCAAGAAAATTTGTTGGTTATATGAATATAGCCTTGGGTATTTTATTTTCTTGAAGATATTGATTATCGAAAATACTAATATTTGAACTTTATCTGTAGATATGGCTCAACCCGATAACCAAACAGTGATTAATGCTTTCAAGAGTCATCTTGAGAGAGAGAAACTCACTGGAAAGAATTTCAATGACTGGTACCGTTCGCTCAGAATTGTCTTGAGGGCGTCTGGTAAGATGGATTTCTTGACCGAAGAATGCCCACCTGAGCCTCCTGCTACTGCTACACCAGAAGCAAAGGCGGCTTGGAAGGTGGTACATGCTAAGTACAATGAGGTTGCTTGTCTAATGCTCACTAGCATGAGTGCTCAATTACAAAAGAAGTATGAGTACGCGTTTCCTAAAGATATGCTTGAGATGCTTCCGCAGTCTTATGAGAAACCGCCTGCAGTTGAATTGTATGATGAACTTGACAAGCTACACAACTGCAAGCATGGTGATGGTAAACCAGTAGCCGATTATGTGGATGAGATGAAGGACTCCTTTGATCAACTTCACAGAATTGGTTTTGGTTACCCCGAGAATGTGCAAGTGCACTTGATCAACAGATCCCTTAACAAGGATTTTGCTGGTTTTGTGCAGAACTTCAACATGCATTGCTCGGGGAAGACAGTCTCAGAATTACTCGCATTGCTTGTTGATTATGAGAAAAGTCTACCAGCCAAGGTCAAGAATCCCACCCCGCAAGTGTTGGCAATTCATGGGGGGAGAATCCAGAAGAAATCGCATGTGAACAAAGGCAAAGGTAAAGGTGATAAAGGCAAGCAGGTCATGGCCTATCAACCTCAACCCAAGATGAAACAACATCAGCCTAAGCAGAACAAGGTGAATCCGCCAAACAGGAAGGATCAGGCTTGTCACCATTGTCATGAAAAGGGCCATTGGAAGCGCAATTGCCCTCTCTACATTCATGACTTGCGACTTAAGAAGCAGGGGAATGATGCTGGTAACCCCAGCTCATCAGGTGCGTTCTTTATGATTGAATTATTCACTCTTACTCCTAAATTGAATTCATGGGTATATGATACTGGATGTGGCATTCATATCTGCAATACCATGCAGGGGTTTAGAGTTGAGAGAAAGCTGGCCTATGGACAACAATTCTTGCACGTTGGTAACGGAGCGCATGCATGAGTTGAAGCTATAGGAGTATTTAATTTAGTGTTGCCTTCGGGCTTAGTACTATCTTTAAATAATTGTCATTATGCACCGTCAATTGTTAGAGGTGTAATTTCATTTTCATGTTTGTTAAACCTTGGTTTTGAGCATACTATTTCAAGCAATGGAATTTCGGTTTCTTTAAATAATGTTTTTTATTTTAATGCTATTGCTGTGAATGGTGTATTTGAAATTGATATGAATGACAATGATAATGCTTTTGTTAAAAATAATTCAATGTATAGCATCAACAATAAGAGAATCAAGAAAGGTCTGGATTCGTCTTATCTTTGGCATTGTCGACTTGCTCACATTGGCAAAGATCGCATGAAAAAGCTGCAACATGAGGGGCTTTTAAATAAGATCAATGATGAATCATTTGATAAATGCGAATCTTGCATTGCTGGGAAGATGACTAAGAAACCCTTTAAAAATAGGATTGAAAGGGCTAAGGATCTACTTGGTCTTATTCACACAGATGTGTGTGGACCACTTAGACATGTGTCAAGGAGGGGTGCTAGCTACTTCTTAACATTTACGGATGATTACAGCCGTTATGGTTATGTTTATTTACTTAAACATAAACATGAGGTATTTGAAACATTCAAAGTGTTTAAAGCAGAAGTAGAGTTGCAACTTGGAAAGAAGATTAAAGCTCTTCGATCCGATAGAGGTGGTGAATACCTGAGTCAGGAGTTCATAGATTATCTAGCAAAGGAGGGAATTGTCCAGCACCTTACTTCTCCATATACTCCACAACAAAATGGTGTATCTGAAAGAAGGAATCGTACATTGCAAGACATGATACGATCTATGTTTAATCTAACAACTCTTCCTTTCTCGTTTTGGGATTATGCCTTAGAATCTGCGGTTCGCATTCTAAATATGGTTCCAACAAAGAAGGTTGATAAGACACCATATGAGGTATGGACTGGAAAAGCTCCTAACCTGTCTTATCTTAAGGTCTGGGGTTGTGAGGCGTATGTTAAACGTGACTCAGCAGACAAACTCCAACAAAGATCTGTGAAGTGCATCTTCGTAGGATACCCTAAGGAAACTATGGGATACTACTTTTATTACCCACCTGAAAACAAAGTATTTGTTGCAAGGTATGGAGACTTTCTTGAAAGAGAGCTCATATCTCAAGAATTCAGTGGGAGAGTGTATGACCTGGAAGACGGTCAAGAAGATGTAGAACCTTCTAAAAACACTAACCAACTTCCGGTAGAACCTGAAAGCTTAGGTCCTCCACCTGAAGTTGAAGTGATTCCCATTCGTAGGTCAACAAGACCAGTAAAAGCTCCTACTCGTCTATGTCTTAATGTAGAGAGTGATGAGTATATACTGGGTGATCTTGATGAGCCTACAAGTTATAAAGCTGCCATGAATGGTCCTGAAAAGGCCAAATGGAAAGAAGCTATGGATGGGGAAATGCAATCCATGGAAGACAATGATGTCTGGGAAGAAGTAGACCTACCTCCGGGTGCCAAACTAGTTGGGAGTAAATGGCTCTACAAGAAAAAGACTGACATGGATGGCGTTGTACACACCTATAAGGCCCGTTGTGTAGCTAAAGGCTATACACAAACTTTTGGTGTTGACTATGAGGAGACCCTTTCTCCTGTAGCTGACATAAGGGCAATTAGGATTCTTATAGCCATAGCCGCTTACTATGACTATGAGATTTGGCAAATGGATGTTAAAACCGCCTTCTTAAATGGTCGCCTAGATGAGGACATCTATATGGCGCAGCCTGAGGGGTATGTAAATCCAGAATTTCCAAATCGTGTATGCAAGCTTAAAAGATCCATTTATGGATTAAAGCAAGCATCACGACAATGGAATAAGAGATTTGATGGTGAGATTAAAAAGTATGGATTCACTAAAAATCTTGATGAGCCATGTGTATATCACAAAGTTAGTGGGAGTAATGTGATTTTCCTTATATTATATGTCGATGACATATTGATCATGGGGAACGACATTCCAAGTTTACAAAAGGTTAAGGAATATCTTGGAAGTTGTTTTTCTATGAAAGATTTAGGGGAAGCTGCATTTATTCTGGGAATCAAGATATATAGAGATAGATCTCAGCGATTAATTGGATTAAGTCAAAGTGCTTACATTGATAAAATATTGAAGAGATTCAATATGCAAAATTCCAAGAAAGGATATTTGCCGATGCAAGAGCAACATGGCTTGAGCAACAAGGTTTGTGCTTCAACACCTGCAGAGGTGCAACGCATGAAGAGAGTCCCTTATGCTTCGGCTGTGGGATCTATAATGTATGCGGTGAAAAGTACAAGACCTGATGTGGCGTTTGCTCAGAATTTAACCAGTCGATATCAGCAAAATCCAGGTGTAGCTAACTGGACTGCTGTTAAGAATATTCTTAAGTACCTTAGGGCAACTAAGGATATGTTTTTGGTTTATGGGGGAAATCCATCGGCAGAACTTGATGTTACAGGTTACTGCGATGCTTCTTGGAAAGGTGATAAGGATGATACGAAGTCTCAGACGGGTTATGTCTTTGTCATTAATGGAGGAGCAGTGGATTGGAGGAGCAGAAAGCAGAGTGTACTAGCGATGTCTGCTACAGAAAGTGAGTATATAGCTGCTTCAGAAGCTGCAATGGAAGCTGTTTGGATTAGGAAGTTTGTTTCAGGGCTTGGAGTCATGCCTTCGATTCAAAGACCTATTAAAATGTATTGTGACAATTCTGCTGCAATCACATTTGCCAATGAGCCTGGAATCATGAAAGGCACCAGACATTTCCCGATTAAGCATCACTATGTTCGAGAACAAGTCGAAATAGGTGAAATCGAAATGCTCAAAGTTCACACAGATGATAACTTGGCGGATCAATTAACAAAGCCTTTACCTGGCACTAAGCTTCACAAGCATGCTGCAGGTGTAGGACTTAGATTAGCTGAAAGTTTCATGCCCATTTGTGATTAGTGTTTGGATAAAGGATGTAATGTACAATTATTATTTTAATGGAATAAAATAAGTTTTATGTTTATGTATCATTGTCTTAATAATATATCCTATATTTGCATGTTTAAGATCCTTGAATAATTTATTATTCTAAATGTCCATTGTCGATTAATGATATGGGAATATCATTAAACTAAGACAAATTTGAGTATTGGTTTTAGAATATACTTGAAAGTATATTGATGCGTAGTCATACCAATTTCACATAATATTCGATGAATTGAATATTGGACTTATCCCAACAATATGATTTAATATGTAATGTGAGAATCATATTTAAAGTTATCCTTAGACTTGAGATACCAGATAAGTGTCATGGATGTAGTGCATTTTTGTGAAGCAATCTACCGCTCACCGTAACAGGGAGTCATAAGGATTGTTTTCAGAAGTGTTGCAAAGTTCATGGGTTATTCTTGTAGTCAAGAAAGAATTTATTCCTTCTGATTTGTTCAGAAGTTTAATACTGCTGGGCCCCTCGTAGGGTTGACAAAATGTTTGCATGGCCATGCCCAAAGTCTATCTGGAATACGTTCAGATGTTTTGGTAATTTTGTTCAATCATAAAGAAACAAGAAACAGAATTTTAATAAAGGAACTCACATCTTTATTAATGCGGTATTAGTAATGAAAGGATAATTATAATGATGAATCATTAAAGGTTTTTCCAGGAAACCTAGCTCGGTTTGAACTAGGGGCATTGGAGTGTTGCAAGACGCTAACCAATGTCATTTTACTATTAATGAATATACGAGTGGGAGCTGTTAAATGTTACGTATAAACATTAATAAGTAAATGTCTAGGATCGAACGCGAGACCTCGGGATTGCACACTTTACAAACAAGAATAATGTAAATAAATATATATGTTTATTAAATGTATGAAATATATATATTTATGACACTTAATGGACTAAACGGTCGTTAGTTGTTAACCGTATGGACTAACTATCGTTAAATAAGAAAGACAAGGACTAGAGTGTAACTTGGGTGTCAAGAAGGATCTAGAATCCCTTGTGGGATCCTATGGCCGGTCGAAGCCCATCAAAAGGGTCGACCCACCCTTGCTTGGTCACCAAGAAAACATCTAGTATAAATACAAGGCCTTGGGGTTAGACTTAACAATCTTTTGTGCACACACTCTAACCCTAACTTCTTTGTTTTCTTTCTTTTGTGGCCGATCGGATCCCCCCTCCTCAAAGGGTTCTTGGTTCGATTTTCCATAAGCAAAAATCATTAAGTATTTTGTTTACTTGCAACAAACCTTTATTCGTTGGTAGTTTGTGTGTACAAGAACGAGGTAATTACTTACTTTAGTAATTATCAAGAGATCGATAAACAAAACGGTAAGGGGTTTATCATTGATCTAATTGTCCAAGAATCAAGGTTTATTGAAGTGCATCGGGTACGTTTACTATTTATGTTTTAGTTAATATTTATGTGTTATACTTGATCCTAGCTTCCGCAATACGTGTATTTGATTGTCAAACTCTAACAGTGGTATCAGAGCCATGTATAACATGTTATTGATTACTAAAACGTAATAAAAACTGGATCTTTAATTGTTTTAGATACATGTTTTTTTGATCTAGGGTTTTTCCTATTTTTTCTAAAAATTTCGAAACCCTAACCCTAATTTTGGGGGGGGGGGGTCGATTTTCCCATGAAACCCTAATTAGGGTTTTGTGGTTTTATTGATTATGTGTAATCACTAGAAACCCTAGGTCATTAACCGGTTAATTGAACGTATCTTGTGACCTAATTGCTAATTGTTAGGTTTTAATCCGTGACTTACATGCATGTTTGTCATGGATCTTGTTTTGTTGTCACATATTTAGATAGATCTTAAATTGGGGAAGACTCCAATATATATTAAAATCAATTTTATATGCTATGTGGTGTGTTTTTAGCTTTGGCCTACGCAATTGATTCGTCAATGTATGTGGCTCACCTCCATTAAGAGGTGAAGGCCTTAGTTGATTACATGCGTTATTATACCTAGAATTGATTTTATTAGGATCTTTTCTAAAACGGTTTGCATGTGGCTAATTGTTTCACTTATATTATTATTGTTTGTTTGATTTTCTTTGCAACTTGTTTTATTGTTTTTAGTTGGACTTGATGTAAGCAATAAAAGGGTGTTTTCATAAAGAAAATTAAAACGGACTAATAATTGTGAAACCCTAAAGTGATAAAGTAAGAATCTTGCAATGGTCTTATGACAATCGTGGTCCGATTCGCACGGTAATCAGCTCCCAGTCGAGACTAGCATTATTCAAACTTTATTACTATTTTGAGATTGAATCCATAAACTTTTGCTTGAATGATGTTTTGTGCAAATATACTTTTAAAATTAAGTCTTTTAAGATGATATTCATAACCGTGATTTGAAGGCTTAGAAAAGAGCCTTAGAGTCTGCCTTGGTTATCACAATCTTGAATATATCTTAAACGAATTACTTTTTAAATTATATGTTGTAGAAAGTCATCTTAGGGTTTTGGCATAAACCTCAAGTAAAACTTTGTGTATTAATTTCAGGAATCGGACATAAAAAGTTTTTATGAAAACTTATGTTATAAAGATGAGTGCATGCATCTTTGTACATAATTTTGATTGACATATCAAAAATTAATACCCTTAAAATTTAAGTTACGTGCCATCTACCTATAAGAAACACTTGGAATTTTAATTTAGTAAACGTGAGACCTAGGCTAAATTACTATAACAAGGTAAAATTCTTTTAACGCGTGAGACCATAATTGTAATTTTACAGTTTCTAAGGTAGACGACTTAATTAAGTTGTGCGTGAGACCTAGAACTTAAGGCATGAGATGGGATAAAACATGCTTACAAAGGCAAATTGATGAATCAATTTGATGTAAATCCCATAATGATCTAGGAATTGGAAATCTTGTTTGCCAATTATTGTTCGACAGATTACTATCTTTTGTACTTTTACCACTAGCAGATCAACTGATGTGGTGAAACTATGTAAAGATAGATCCTAGGTTTTCAAGAAAATTTGTTGGTTATATGAATATAGCCTTGGGTATTTTATTTTCTTGAAGATATTGATTATCGAAAATACTAATATTTGAACTTTATCTGTAGATATGGCTCAACCCGATAACCAAACAGTGATTAATGCTTTCAAGAGTCATCTTGAGAGAGAGAAACTCACTGGAAAGAATTTCAATGACTGGTACCGTTCGCTCAGAATTGTCTTGAGGGCGTCTGGTAAGATGGATTTCTTGACCGAAGAATGCCCACCTGAGCCTCCTGCTACTGCTACACCAGAAGCAAAGGCGGCTTGGAAGGTGGTACATGCTAAGTACAATGAGGTTGCTTGTCTAATGCTCACTAGCATGAGTGCTCAATTACAAAAGAAGTATGAGTACGCGTTCCCTAAAGATATGCTTGAGATGCTTCAGCAGTCTTATGAGAAACCGCCTGCAGTTGAATTGTATGATGAACTTGACAAGCTACACAACTGCAAGCATGGTGATGGTAAACCAGTAGCCGATTATGTGGATGAGATGAAGGACTCCTTTGATCAACTTCACAGAATTGGTTTTGGTTACCCCGAGAATGTGCAAGTGCACTTGATCAACAGATCCCTTAACAAGGATTTTGCTGGTTTTGTGCAGAACTTCAACATGCATTGCTCGGGGAAGACAGTCTCAGAATTACTCGCATTGCTTGTTGATTATGAGAAAAGTCTACCAGCCAAGGTCAAGAATCCCACCCCGCAAGTGTTGGCAATTCATGGGGGGAGAATCCAGAAGAAATCGCATGTGAACAAAGGCAAAGGTAAAGGTGATAAAGGCAAGCAGGTCATGGCCTATCAACCTCAACCCAAGATGAAACAACATCAGCCTAAGCAGAACAAGGTGAATCCGCCAAACAGGAAGGATCAGGCTTGTCACCATTGTCATGAAAAGGGCCATTGGAAGCGCAATTGCCCTCTCTACATTCATGACTTGCGACTCAAGAAGCAGGGGAATGATGCTGGTAACCCCAGCTCATCAGGTGCGTTCTTTATGATTGAATTATTCACTCTTACTCCTAAATTGAATTCATGGGTATATGATACTGGATGTGGCATTCATATCTGCAATACCATGCAGGGGTTTAGAGTTGAGAGAAAGCTGGCCTATGGACAACAATTCTTGCACGTTGGTAACGGAGCGCATGCATGAGTTGAAGCTATAGGAGTATTTAATTTAGTGTTGCCTTCGGGCTTAGTACTATCTTTAAATAATTGTCATTATGCACCGTCAATTGTTAGAGGTGTAATTTCATTTTCATGTTTGTTAAACCTTGGTTTTGAGCATACTATTTCAAGCAATGGAATTTCGGTTTCTTTAAATAATGTTTTTTATTTTAATGCTATTGCTGTGAATGGTGTATTTGAAATTGATATGAATGACAATGATAATGCTTTTGTTAAAAATAATTCAATGTATAGCATCAACAATAAGAGAATCAAGAAAGGTCTGGATTCGTCTTATCTTTGGCATTGTCGACTTGCTCACATTGGCAAAGATCGCATGAAAAAGCTGCAACATGATGGGCTTTTAGATAAGATCAATGATGAATCATTTGATAAATGCGAATCTTGCATTGCTGGGAAGATGACTAAGAAACCCTTTAAAAATAGGATTGAAAGGGCGAATGATCTACTTGGTCTTATTCACACAGATGTGTGTGGACCACTTAGACATGTGTCAAGGAGGGGTGCTAGCTACTTCTTAACATTTACGGATGATTACAGCCGTTATGGTTATGTTTATTTACTTAAACATAAACATGAGGTATTTGAAACATTCAAAGTGTTTAAAGCAGAAGTAGAGTTGCAACTTGGAAAGAAGATTAAAGCTCTTCGATCCGATAGAGGTGGTGAATACTTGAGTCAGGAGTTCATAGATTATCTAGCAAAGGAGGGAATTGTCCAGCACCTTACTTCTCCATATACTCCACAACAAAATGGTGTATCTGAAAGAAGGAATCGTACATTGCAAGACATGATACGATCTATGTTTAATCTAACAACTCTTCCTTTCTCGTTTTGGGATTATGCCTTAGAATCTGCGGTTCGCATTCTAAATATGGTTCCAACAAAGAAGGTTGATAAGACACCATATGAGGTATGGACTGGAAAAGCTCCTAACCTGTCTTATCTTAAGGTCTGGGGTTGTGAGGCGTATGTTAAACGTGACTCAGCAGACAAACTCCAACAAAGATCTGTGAAGTGCATCTTCGTAGGATACCCTAAGGAAACTATGGGATACTACTTTTATTACCCACCTGAAAACAAAGTATTTGTTGCAAGGTATGGAGACTTTCTTGAAAGAGAGCTCATATCTCAAGAATTCAGTGGGAGAGTGTATGACCTGGAAGACGGTCAAGAAGATGTAGAACCTTCTAAAAACACTAACCAACTTCCGGTAGAACCTGAAAGCTTAGGTCCTCCACCTGAAGTTGAAGTGATTCCCATTCGTAGGTCAACAAGACCAGTAAAAGCTCCTACTCGTCTATGTCTTAATGTAGAGAGTGATGAGTATATACTGGGTGATCTTGATGAGCCTACAAGTTATAAAGCTGCCATGAATGGTCCTGAAAAGGCCAAATGGAAAGAAGCTATGGATGGGGAAATGCAATCCATGGAAGACAATGATGTCTGGGAAGAAGTAGACCTACCTCCGGGTGCCAAACTAGTTGGGAGTAAATGGCTCTACAAGAAAAAGACTGACATGGATGGCGTTGTACACACCTATAAGGCCCGTTGTGTAGCTAAAGGCTATACACAAACTTTTGGTGTTGACTATGAGGAGACCCTTTCTCCTGTAGCTGACATAAGGGCAATTAGGATTCTTATAGCCATAGCCGCTTACTATGACTATGAGATTTGGCAAATGGATGTTAAAACCGCCTTCTTAAATGGTCGCCTAGATGAGGACATCTATATGGCGCAGCCTGAGGGGTATGTAAATCCAGAATTTCCAAATCGTGTATGCAAGCTTAAAAGATCCATTTATGGATTAAAGCAAGCATCACGACAATGGAATAAGAGATTTGATGGTGAGATTAAAAAGTATGGATTCACTAAAAATCTTGATGAGCCATGTGTATATCACAAAGTTAGTGGGAGTAATGTGATTTTCCTTATATTATATGTCGATGACATATTGATCATGGGGAACGACATTCCAAGTTTACAAAAGGTTAAGGAATATCTTGGAAGTTGTTTTTCTATGAAAGATTTAGGGGAAGCTGCATTTATTCTGGGAATCAAGATATATAGAGATAGATCTCAGCGATTAATTGGATTAAGTCAAAGTGCTTACATTGATAAAATATTGAAGAGATTCAATATGCAAAATTCCAAGAAAGGATATTTGCCGATGCAAGAGCAACATGGCTTGAGCAACAAGGTTTGTGCTTCAACACCTGCAGAGGTGCAACGCATGAAGAGAGTCCCTTATGCTTCGGCTGTGGGATCTATAATGTATGCGGTGAAAAGTACAAGACCTGATGTGGCGTTTGCTCAGAATTTAACCAGTCGATATCAGCAAAATCCAGGTGTAGCTAACTGGACTGCTGTTAAGAATATTCTTAAGTACCTTAGGGCAACTAAGGATATGTTTTTGGTTTATGGGGGAAATCCATCGGCAGAACTTGATGTTACAGGTTACTGCGATGCTTCTTGGAAAGGTGATAAGGATGATACGAAGTCTCAGACGGGTTATGTCTTTGTCATTAATGGAGGAGCAGTGGATTGGAGGAGCAGAAAGCAGAGTGTACTAGCGATGTCTGCTACAGAAAGTGAGTATATAGCTGCTTCAGAAGCTGCAATGGAAGCTGTTTGGATTAGGAAGTTTGTTTCAGGGCTTGGAGTCATGCCTTCGATTCAAAGACCTATTAAAATGTATTGTGACAATTCTGCTGCAATCACATTTGCCAATGAGCCTGGAATCATGAAAGGCACCAGACATTTCCCGATTAAG
Source organism: Artemisia argyi (assembly GCA_030686995.1). NCBI lineage: Eukaryota > Viridiplantae > Streptophyta > Magnoliopsida > Asterales > Asteraceae > Artemisia > Artemisia argyi. The sequence continues at coordinate 10,121 of JARVZY010010029.1, read as the reverse complement.
CATCACTATGTTCGAGAACAAGTCGAAATAGGTGAAATCGAAATGCTCAAAGTTCACACAGATGATAACTTGGCGGATCAATTAACAAAGCCTTTACCTGGCACTAAGCTTCACAAGCATGCTGCAGGTGTAGGACTTAGATTAGCTGAAAGTTTCATGCCCATTTGTGATTAGTGTTTGGATAAAGGATGTAATGTACAATTATTATTTTAATGGAATAAAATAAGTTTTATGTTTATGTATCATTGTCTTAATAATATATCCTATATTTGCATGTTTAAGATCCTTGAATAATTTATTATTCTAAATGTCCATTGTCGATTAATGATATGGGAATATCATTAAACTAAGACAAATTTGAGTATTGGTTTTAGAATATACTTGAAAGTATATTGATGCGTAGTCATACCAATTTCACATAATATTCGATGAATTGAATATTGGACTTATCCCAACTATATGATTTAATACGTAATGTGAGAGTCATATTTAAAGTTATCCTTAGACTTGAGATACCAGATAAGTGTCATGGATGTAGTGCATTTTTGTGAAGCAATCTACCGCTCACCGTAACAGGGAGTCATAAGGATTGTTTTCAGAAGTGTTGCAAAGTTCATGGGTTATTCTTGTAGTCAAGAAAGAATTTATTCCTTCTGATTTGTTCAGAAGTTTAATACTGCTGGGCCCCTCGTAGGGTTGACAAAATGTTTGCATGGCCATGCCCAAAGTCTATCTGGAATACGTTCAGATGTTTTGGTAATTTTGTTCAATCATAAAGAAACGAGAAACAGAATTTTAATAAAGGAACTCACATCTTTATTAATGCGGTATTAGTAATGAAAGGATAATTATAATGATGAATCATTAAAGGTTTTTCCAGGAAACCTAGCTCGGTTTGAACTAGGGGCATTGGAGTGTTGCAAGACGCTAACCAATGTCATTTTACTATTAATGAATATACGAGTGGGAGCTGTTAAATGTTACGTATAAACATTAATAGGTAAATGTCTAGGATCGAACGCGAGACCTCGGGATTGCACACTTTACAAACAAGAATAATGTAAATAAATATATATGTTTATTAAATGTATGAAATATATATATTTATGACACTTAATGGACTAAACGGTCGTTAGTTGTTAACCGTATGGACTAACTATCGTTAAATAAGAAAGACAAGGACTAGAGTGTAACTTGGGTGTCAAGAAGGATCTAGAATCCCTTGTGGGATCCTATGGCCGGTCGAAGCCCACCAAAAGGGTCGACCCACCCTTGCTTGGTCACCAAGAAAACATCTAGTATAAATACAAGGCCTTGGGGTTAGACTTAACAATCTTTTGTGCACACACTCTAACCCTAACTTCTTTGTTTTCTTTCTTTTGTGGCCGATCGGATCCCCCCTCCTCAAAGGGTTCTTGGTTCGATTTTCCATAAGCAAAAATCATTAAGTATTTTGTTTACTTGCAACAAACCTTTATTCGTTGGTAGTTTGTGTGTACAAGAACGAGGTAATTACTTACTTTAGTAATTATCAAGAGATCGATAAACAAAACGGTAAGGGGTTTATCATTGATCTAATTGTCCAAGAATCAAGGTTTATTGAAGTGCATCGGGTACGTTTACTATTTATGTTTTAGTTAATATTTATGTGTTATACTTGATCCTAGCTTCCGCAATACGTGTATTTGATTGTCAAACTCTAACATGTGACATGTTGTGGACTTCTTCATTGTATATTTGTAATTTTGTATGATTGATTGATCCAATACTTCTACTTATACACAAATGTAAAAGAGTAAAATGTATTCACAATGTTGAACAAACTCGTGTACAAATTTAAGGAGGAACACTGCTTGTAGGTGAGAAGGGCCGGTACTCATATCCATCATTCAAAAGTGTCTGTCTTCCTCAATCTACTCGATTAATGTTTATATTCTAGTAGGAAAATTTCAAAAATGTACCACTTGTACCGTATTTAACGAAAAGGGCTGTAAAACAAGATTTATGAAAATAGACTACCGGACGCAATGGGTGGGGGTGGGTCATGAGCCGCCCATGTGGATGAGTTTTAAAAATGGACTATTTGTACCGTATTGGTTTGTGCGAAAACTATTAGCTAAAACAATCTACATGTGTTGCATGGAGTATTGTTCTGTTCATAACTCCTTCATATAAACTCCGATTTTGATGATTCAAAATAGAACCGGATCGGAACATATGTTAAGAGTGCCCTGTCAAACAAGTCATGCCCTTATTTTCTAATTTTTTATATCGTAAACAAATGGGCTTTTTTATGTGCAGATTATTGAGTCTTAGATTCAAATGTACAGGGCCAAATCGAAGTATTCTCGTGATCGTTTCTAACCCTCACTAACCAACCTCAAATGCGTACCTAGTGGGTTTCAACACTTAACTTCTTGTGAGAAGGTTAAGCGTATTTTATGTTCAGATTATTGAGTCTTAGACTCAAATGTACAGTGCCTAATCGAAGTATCCCCATGATCGTTTCTGACCCTTTTCTTAACCAACCTCAAATGTGTACCTAGTGGGTTTCAACACTTAACTTTTTGTGAGAAGGTTAAGCGTTGCTAGACCATTTGATGATTATTCCAATTTTTCATAACGTGACATTAAGTGTTAGTCCCACAATTTTGTCTGTGTGTACTAGGAAGTGAATTAGTCAACTTTGATTTGTCTTATGGCCTCTTCAAAGTCCCGATTCTACACCTACTAAGTGACCAACCTCTTAAATGGCCTAAAAAGATTTTTTGGACACGTTCAAGAGGGATCATAGCTATTAGTGTTAATATTAATATAAGCATGATGAATGATTTACGTGTGACAAAGTAAGGATAAGTAGTAGATAGTTTGTAGATTCCAGATACTAATTTGAATCAGTACCTAAATATGTAAAAATAACTACATAACACGCACCACACCTTATGCATTTAAGGTTGAGGCCTACTATTTCGATCAATATGTAAAATTCCACACGTCAAGTAAGTTATAATCAATCTCAAGTGGCAACGACCGGGTCACATGTGTGTTTCAAAACTTGTGCAAAAATGAAATTCAAAAGAAAATGAAGAAAAACGTATGGCAATAGTAAAAATGCGACAAGATAACTAGTTTTCATAGCTTTAAATATTAGACAGTGTGTCAATCTTAGAAACTTTACGGGGAGAAGTGTAAACGTACTAATTGATTAGTAAGGATTTATTGTAATTAGTTAGTTTACAACCTCCAACTCCTTTCCAAAAACTACTATAAAAGCTCTATAGTCAAAGTGAAATGTTGAGTTTTCAACAATGGTCAACTAAAACTCTACCAACACTACACGTTTGATATTTATGGAAATTAACTATACCTTCTGTGAAAATCGTAAACTTTGAAACTGAATTGAAACTTTACAGTAAGTCGTGTACCAATCTTGTGAAGTATTAAACCTAAATTAAGAAGCCTTTTTAATTAGTACAGCTCACAAGTTTAATACCACAAACTTTAATTTTAATACCACAAGTTGATCAATCGTTACGTGTATATGATTTGTGAAAATAATAATTTTAAAATTTAATTCCCCTTGATTTCTGTATGGAAATTAAGATAAACACTAGAATCTTTTACATAATAAAACAAAACCCATATTAGAAATTTTTCATTTCAAAAAAATCAATTCATACTTTATTTAGTAATAATTGTATTTAAAAAAAAGATTATTTTCTTATTAGTTAACATTTTATATTTATCCATAACACAAGTAGAAGATAAATACAAAAAATATAGATAAGATACAATTAACACAAGTAGAAGATAAATACAAAAAATATAGATAAGATACAATTAATAATAGGATTAAAATTTTTAAATAATTATCTTTAATAATAAAAAACTATAATTAAACATCATAAATCAAACAAAACAAAAATTAAATTATTTATTTTTTAATAAATAAAAATATATGATTCAAAATTTTTTTAAAAAACCCGCGCGTGCGCGGGCATTTTAACTAGTAACTTATGTATGGTAATCAATCTTGTCCTAAATTTTAATGATTGTGTTCATTGTATATAGGCTGAATTTAGAAAATGAAAAAAAGAATGACATTAAATTACGAATTTTAGATGGAATGTGTTTATCGACGTGGACTTTCTCCTGCTTTAGGAACTTAGGGTGTGTTTGGTGCTGGTGCTGGTGCTGGTGCTGGTGCTGGAGCTGGAGCTGGAGCTGGAGCTGGAGCTGGTGCTGGTGCTGAAAAATATTAAAAATATACTTTAGTTTTTTTTTAGTAGTATTTGGCAAATTAGCTGTAATTTTAGATAAAAAGTGTAAAATAACGTCATTAGACATACAAAAAACAAACCCAATATAAATAAGAATAGTAAATAAAATTATTGATATAAATCATAAATATTTAGCATTGCATGAAAATCCATCTAAAAATACAAACAACGTTAAAATGATGTAAAATTATCACCCACGATGTGCATTTCATATTAAAGTAGGGTTTTATTATGATTTATAATAAATGTGGGTATTTTGAAAGTTAAAATGGTAATTCTACAAAAAATAATCTCTAGTCCTTTCTGAAAAGCTGGTTGGATGAACTTTTTATTTTAGAGATTATTTTTTCTATAATTTTTCTCAATCTTGACAGCCAAACAATACTACTTTTTGAATAATAAATTATTTTGTGAAAAAAAAAATTAAAAATAAAAAAAATAAACTGTAGCTCCCATGATCTCCCAATAATCTGGGTCACCAAACACAGCCTAATGTGGATAATTTCATTACATGTAAAGTAATATTGCTTTTCCATTATTTATACAAAATATGTCATGGATGATTTTTTATTTTTTTATTTTTTTCATACTAATGAATAGGTGGAGCTTGTGGATTGGCTAATGATGTTCAAAAACCTCCATATTCAGCTATGATTGCTGCTGGAAACTCTAGGATCTTTAAGCAATGCAAAGGATGTGGAGAATGTTACCGGGTTATAAAATTGTATTCAACATAGTTTTCTTTTAGTGTAGTTTATAAAATATGTTTTGTTTATACAACATGGATATGTATAAGGGAACTGTCTAAAAAATCCATATATGTACAGGGTGCCATGCTACTATCTACTATGGTAGAACAAAGATCACTTTCAAGAGTCAAGACTAACGCAACATCAAATCCAAACTGGTTTGCAATAGCGATTGTATTTGATGCTGGATCAGAGATGGTCGCCGGACTTCTGTCAGTGGATATAGCACCAGCTGGTACACATAACTTTGTCCAAATGAACAATATATATATGGGGTGCGGTTTGGGCAGCTCCATTCTCATTTAGGCTCGTATCTCCAACGAACAATATGGTTGTTGCCAACTTTGTTCCGGGTCAAACCTATTCCTCCCATGTAAACTTTTAAACTTTAGTACAAGACTTGTAGCCTTTTCATTTTAGTTTGATAATTATGTCGGCGAGATTGGAATTCTGTTAAATCTTTGAAAAATATGGGTTGATTTTTCCTTTTATATTTGTTAATAATGTATATAAGCATATTCATTTTCATCAGTTTATTTTTGTGATACTGTACTTCAACATTTGAACATTGAATTAAATGCATCCATCTTAAAAAAACCTATGGAGAAACTAGGAAAATCAATTAAATGAAAAACCTAATTTAGTTAACTACGATTATGTTACAAGCGGCGCATCTGGATTTTAAATCCATTGATCCTCGTCTACGCGCACACCATACAGTATTGTACAACTTGTTAATCCAAGATGATGATCTGAGCTGGCATAACTTTGTTGAAGAAGGCATGAGAAATCCTCGTATACTTCTATTGTAGTATTTGGACAACTTGTTACATGAATCACTTAACCACAATATCGTATACTTGGACAACAACGTTTGCAATTACATTTTTATCTTTTCACGTTCTATTTCGAACGGTATACGAAACACTTACCACAATATCGCATATCCTTAATTATCTGCCGCTAGGAACATCCGTTGCTATGCACGGGTACTCAAATGATTTTTCTTTCTACAATATTCAATAACGTTGCTTAAATGATTTTTCTTTCTACATTTTATTTATTAGTCAATTAAACATTTTATTAAATTAAGATATATATGTCCATATGTAATTAAATGTTATCTTCTCCCCTATAAAACCCAAACTCTTATCGTGAGTTTCATCACAATAACATATTGTTACCGAACATGGAATTTCAACTCGCCTATGCTCTTCTTTTAGCCATCAACTTGATACAAGGTAAAGTTTTACTTTATTATATGCATGTCTTTTTAATAAAACGAAGTAAAAAAGCAAACATACTCGTTAATTAATGTCAAATATTGTCATGCACATAATGCGTATAAATGTATAATATAAACGATTTTGCAGGTGTTCGTTCTGTTATATTTTTCACATGTCTTCAAATAGATATTTCCATAATCGATATATGCACAAGATATATAAGAAGATGATTCATTTATTCATCAATATAACAGTGGTTACATTGTTCTATCAGCCACTCTTTCTAAATGTTGCATTGTATCCTATATATACTAGTTGATGAGGCGAAATTCGAATTTATTTGATCAAATATTGCCCGAAATCGTTTCTTTTGTCATTTTAGGTACTTTTGGAGAGAAATCTGGAAAAGGAAGCATTTTGGACGTTTTTGGAGCATAAAAGTGAAGAAAACGGCAAAGTCTCAATTTTCTTTACTGGGAACAGTACCTGACGGCGTCACGAATTCCTTAATGACGGCGTCAAGTGGGGTGGATATGAAAGATGTCCGTGACGGTCCAGTAAGTTTTGTACATAGGACATGACGGCGTCACCCAAGGCCGTCATGGTCCAAGAGTTGGTGACGGTCCAGAACAGATTTACACATGACGGCGTCACAAGCAGATCTAGGCAATACGATTTCATTATGGCGGCGAGTTGACGGCGTCACGAATTCCTTCTTGACGCCGTCACCTTGTAAAATCTATATATAGTTTTCCAAATTTTATTCATTAGTGTGCAACTTTGAGGGAAAAACCCTAGGCCGATTTTTACAGCTTTTTCAAGGGTTCCAACCCTTTGAATCCTTCATGTTTTAATTGAGATAAGTACTCTTTCAATTCAATCAATATGTCTATGTGTTGTTTGAATATATCTTACGCTTGTCTTCAATTTAACATGCTTGCCTAGATTTCTTTTGTGTTTGCTTAGATGTAGTGAAACCTAGATGTTAATTATGGGTTGATTGTTTGTTTATAATTGTTACGTATGATTGTATTCGATGTTAAGCTTAAGAAAACTGGCAGACTTCCATTGGTAACTTGCTTGAACATCTTAAGAAACATGATCGGAGGTGTACTACGATATTTGGTTGTATTTAATGCGTAGGAGAATTTTAATGATCCCATGTTAGGAGCTTCTAACGGCTCGACATATGAGTGAAGTAGGATCCTATAGAGTTAGGGAATATTGTACACAGCCCTATGACTAGTATTAAGGAATATGACCCGTCATCCATGCAATTGTAACAAGCGATTAACCTGTAAAAGATATATAGGGAGTAATGAAATCTAACTAAACACAACTTTTCCTATCATTGTTTACACCACATTAGTATAACTAGTTTTATTTTCATTTCTGTTATTTTAATTTAATTGCATTAGTAGTTATTTGGGTTAGTTGGCTAGCAACTAATTCCGCCCACTCTTCCAAAACCCGAGATTTTAATTGCTTTCATAAAAATATAAAAATACAAAAAGAATCATCCCTCACCTCTAGACTTAGTTTAAGAGACTTTCTAATCCTAGCGACACTATTCCTGAGTTGAACGATCAATCCCCTGGTACTTGTCACTATACTATACTACAGCGATCAGGTACACTGCTTGGTGGGGGTTGTAAGCTTCTCAAGATCCCTTGAGAGGTAAAACCTTTTGCAAGGTTGCAAAACCACGCATCACTAGTCGAATGGGTATGACCCAAACAACATGTCGGTTCAAGTTGGTTGTTAACCAAATGACACAACCATTCAGAAATAACTAACTTCCTACAAATAACTAACTTAACTAACTTAACCGCTATTCGGTTATAAATTTTCTATCTAACATGTTTAGTCCTTTGTTTGTCAAGACTTATACAATTATAAGGTCCAACATTTTCCCCCCTAATTGTTTAAGTCTTGTTCTTCGAGTTTTCATACTCTTCTCTGTGTCTCTTTCTTTCCTTCTTCCTGTCTTGCCAACGTGTTGTTGTTTTTCTTTGTTTACTCCTTGTTACTAAACTAATTCGTAAAGAAAAACTCTCGTTCTCCTTTTGATGTTGTCAAATTGTCTCCTTTTCTTCAATAAACCAACGAACTTCTTCTTGTTGTTGTATACTTCCAGGTTGTCTTTCTCTTTCTCTTGTGTCAACTTGGTACAAGGCGTGTGTATGCCCTAGACCTCTTTTGTCTCGGCTTCTTTCTCCAAAAACACCCAACGTGTTCTTGCCCACAATCAAACTTTATTGTTTGTTGTTGTTTCGTTCCAAGTTCTTCACAAGTATCCTTTTCTCTCAAATACCTCTCGGTATTTCCAAAGCAATTCGTTTGCTTTTTTCTTTTCACTAATACCCCACCGTATTACTTCAACGTCTAAACAAATGAGAGATTTGTTTATCGTTCTGCTGTTGCTTGTCCCTTTCTAACGTTGTACCACAATACTTTCTTGTTTATCTTCTTAATTCCACGCCGTATCTTCAACAACTCCTAATACCCGTTGGTATTCTTTTTACAAAACCAAGTGATCAGCCTGCTTTGTTATTGTTGTTGTTCCGTATTGCTCTAAACGTCTCTCCAAACAATCCTTATTTGTTTTGTTGTCTCGGTATACCTTATCACATCCACAAGCAACGCCTTTTTCTTGCGTTTATAACGCGTATTCCCTTTGTGTTCTCTTTTGTCAACCGGTTGTCTTAACACATAGTATCCTTCTTCTTGACGTCTTATCCTTTCTTCATGTCGCGTTGTATGGCAACAAATCTCTTCTTCTTTGTTGTCGTGTACTGGACACCAACAAAGGCTTCGTAACAATTGTTCTTCTAAGTTTTCTCCCACCAATACGTTTGGTGTCAACGTTTGCTTCCTTTTGTGTTGGTTATCAAAACTTGCCTCTCCCATAAAAGTTTCCTTCATGTTTTGTTGTCGTGCTCCAATGATCACAACAAAATTCCCAGCAATTCATTTGGTGTCCATGTTTGTTGCTTCAATCTTTGTTGGATTGAAGTCTGTTGCTAATTTGCAACTTCTGTTGGTTCTGATCATGCATTATCTTCCCCAACAATCCTTGTTGTCTTCCTTCTCGGTCTCTTGATCCTCTTGATCAAAAACCTGAATCACAACTTGTAATCTTGTAAACCATCGGCTCTGATGCCAAGTTATATTTTTCACAGGTCTTCAAATAGATATTTCCAGGATCGATATATGCATAAGATATACAAGAAGATGATTCATTTATTCATCAATATAACAGTGGTTACATTGTTCTATGAGACACTCTTTCTAAACGTTACATTGTATCCTATATATACTAGTCGAATGGGTATGACACAAACAACATGTCGGTTCAAGTTGGCTGTTAACCAAACGACACAACCATTTAGAAATAACTAACTTCCTACAAATAACTAACTTAACTAACTTAACCGCTATTCAGTTATAAACTTTCTATCTAACATGTTTAGTCCTTTGTCTTTCAAGACTTATACAATTATAAGGTCCAACACGTTCTGCTGTTTTCACCATTACAAACAATTGCCCATATAGTATCGCACCAGCAACATTGACCGGCAGTGGAAATCAGTGACGACAGGATTTGAATTGGCATCCGGTGCCTAGAACAATATTGACATCCCTACGCCATGGTCCGGTCGAGTCTGGGCTCGATATGAATGTTCAAATGATGGTGGAAATTTCCATTGTAACAGCGCAGACTATGGTAAGGGTCAAGTAACATGCAACGGTAATGGTGGAATGCCACCTGCAACGCTTGCTGAGTTTACCATAGGAGGTTCAGATGGACAAGACTCTTGTGATGTTAGTCTTGTTGACGGTTTTAATTTACCGGTTTCTATTGT
>JARVZY010010028.1:0-23152 GCA_030686995.1 Artemisia argyi | reverse complement strand
AAAACTTCTCTCTTTAATGTGAAAAACTAGAAAACTATATATAGGAAAACAGGGGTGACGGTGTCAAGAGCAAGGGTGTGACGCCGTCATCTCGCCGCCAAATACTTCCTCGGACGACCTTGATCTACTTATGACGGCCTATGTGACGCCGTCATCAACTATGGTATTTTATTCTTGGGGTTCTGATGCCGTCAAGAACAACTCTTGACGCCTTCAAGTACTGTTCCAGCATGTAAAATTGAGACTTTGCCGTTTTCTTCACTTTTATGCTCCAAAAACGTCCAAAATGGTTTCTTTTTCAGAATTCACTCTCCAAGTACCTAAAATCACAAAAGGAACGATTTAGGGCAATATTTGATCAAATAAAGTCGGATTCGGGCTTAAATGACCCTCTAAAAACGGACCATTTTTCGCCTCATCATATACCCTTACACTTGAGATTTGCTTGTCCTCAAGCAAATGCGCTTTTATTCTACTCAAAAGACAAGTTAGGGGTCATTTAACACTAATATAAAAGTAATTACAACAAATAATCGTTCCACTAAAGACCAATAGACAAGCACGGAGCTCATACACTAGCACCTCACAAATAGTGTTTAGATACTCACATCTCTCGGGTGTAATAAGGTAATATAACATTATGGAAATGGAAGATATCTCTCACTACCTGTCATAGCAAAATAGATTACCATATGCTTGGGAAAGGATCAAACCTCCACCACATGGCGTAAGCACCTAGGATAAACTATCAAAGAGGTCTTTTAAAGGGTTGTAACGTTAGGTATAGGGATATGAATTACACGGTTTTGTTGGATAAAGGAAGTTTTACTGGTGGTGAGTTAACAATCTTAGTTAATTACATGAACAAGATGGCGTTGCTAAGCCAAGACTCGACTCGACTTAAGCTAATAAATGAAAAATAACAAAAACATAAAATAAACATAGAATGAAACGGGATGGTAGTCCGTATGTTTTTTTTTCTTTTTCTTTTCTATTTTTTTTTTTTTTTTTGCATACACTCTTACCCTACCATCCAAAATAATACATCATAGGGGATGAGAGTTCCCCTTACACTTGAATCTTTACATACTTTACATTCAACTACTCTAATGACTCGAATTAAGAAAATCAAAACACTTGGAGCACTTTTAAGATTAACGCACATATGGGGGTAATAAATGATGTTCTTCCCCATTTCTCCATAAAATAAGTACTTACCCATGAGTCCCAATCGTCACAAAACAATATGTACAAAGATATGACTCGACTTAGCAACCATGTAATCAATTAGAAAGTTAACTTAGGGTTTAACAAATAACAATAATGCACTAAAAATGAGTGCATACACGGAAGGCTAAGGTGATTTGGGTGTACATTTAAGTGGGGTGTAACAAATTCTTCCTTTAAGTAAGATGCTTAAAGTTAGAAACGAAAATATAGGCTCGGAGGGGTGTACTAGGGGTATCGTGTACTAAAAATGAGTACAACGCTAAGGGTGTGGGAAAAATTAGTTGACTTAACTAGCCAAGTAATATGACTTAAATGGTCAAGTAATTATGATACGGGTTTAACACAAGGGTGATCCTAATGCCTCTTATCATGTAGTAAATCCTACCACACGAATGTAGTCTCACTAGCGGTCTCGGGATGCATCACTAACGCAAGTTCTAGAATCTAAATGCTACCGGTACACTCATAAGCACTAATAGTAAATGCTTTTCCTATCAAATCTAAAGGCGAACCTCACAATTTTGGGTGGAAAATTTTTCTGAATATACGGTTATGTGCTAGTCATACAATCTCCTATCCATGAGACGCTTGCTATGGCTAAAGTTTCACTCCTAAATGTTGTAAAAAATTTTAAATTTGGCGCTAAAATTGCACTAACAAGTATTTCTCATAGTTTTATTACACATCTACTATCAAACAAGACAAACTCAAGCGAAAGTGCATATGTAAGGTATCATCTTTTTACCCTCCCCTTACACTTAAGATGAACATTGTCCCCAATGTTCAAGTAAAGAATGTAAAAGTGAAAAAGTAAAGAGAATGAAATCAAATACTCCCCTGATTCACTCGGTATGGAATATAGGTTGGCAAGGTTAAATCTTCCTCCAAGAAAATGAACAATCAAAGCTTCCCTTCCAGAATATAAATCATCTCCTTGTCGAACATAACCTGTAAATCCTGACAACAATAGACAAGACAACCTCGCGTAAAATCGGCGGCATCCTATATAAGTTACTAAATCCTAAAAAACAAGATAAGATATAACGCTTGTGGAATGAAGTTTGCAGATTTCCTGGAGATTATAAAACTTAATAATTCACAAAAACCATAAGACTCCGTTAGAAAAACAAAACCGGTAAAATTTCCAGATTTTAACTCCTGACGCCGTCAAGAGTAAACCCCTGACGCCGTCAGAATGAACCTGCAGAAATTCTTATGTTAAGTTTCCGGAAAATTTCTGGAAAAACTTGGTCCTACTTCCTGGAAAATCCTGCAAAACTTCATTATGACTCAATACAAGCATTTGACTCTAACAAATACGAATATACATGTTCATTTAATATTGTGGAGAATCATGATCGGTTTGTTTCTTGAAAACATATTTGGGGTTTCCCCTTACACTTATCTTTTGCAAAAATACTTTTAGGTTGGAGTTAAGACTAGGCCAAACAACATAGTAAAGTATTTCCACATTTTAATTGAGAAACATGATCAACCAACAATAAAAATAAAACATGCATACGGAAGCAAATAACAAACAAACAAATTAAATCACACAAAACATGGGTTGCCTCCCAAGAAGCGCTTTTCTTTATTTACGAGTCTTGTAGCTAGACTCAAGGTCATGGGTTACTACGTGATTTCATCATTGGTTCCACTCTCTAGGTCGTCTTCTAAACCAGTTTTGTATTCCGGACCTAGTTGCAAACACTGTTTGTAGAAACCAAGCATCCTATTCTTTACATATTCTACTCCCCTACGTCTATCCTCCTCATTCCTATAATAAGCCGCTTGCTTATGTTCCTTTTCGAAATTAGAGAGAAGGCGGTATTGTTCGATCTTGTAGGGCATTTGATAAGCAACCTCATCATTCTCTTTCTTGAATCTAACTATCCCTAAAGTCGGATCATAACTCATCTTAGTGGCCTCAACAAAAGGTTTTCCGAATATTATTTGGCTTAGGCAAGCATCAATCACCGGACGAGTGTCCTCAACTATCATAAAATCGATCTCATAAGTGAGATTCCCTATAATCACATGCAGTCCCTTCACTCTTCCTGCAAAATTACTTATCAGATTCTTACCGGGCATCATCCTAAAATTGAGTTGCTTCTTCATCACCCAATTGTAATAAGTCCTAGTCATGATGTTCACGGGGGATCTAAGGTCGATGTAAGCTTTCCATATATGCATGTGCCCGATATTGCATGGGATGTTAATGTTAGAGGGGTCTCCCATTTTGATAAGGGGTGTGCCAAAGATATATGTTCTCTCGGGACTATCGAATAAATCCCTATGGTATTCCTGTTCTTCCTTGGTTGGCAACTTATCAAAGTATTCTTCTATAGGTTCTACTTCCTCTAATTCCTCATCCTTACTAACCTCAACTTCCCTACTCTCATTCTTACTATCGGCTTCTATTCTTACTTCCTCCTTGTCACTATCCTCTATCTCCTTATCTATTGGCTTAATGGTGACAACATTGACAAAGTGGACATGTTTGGATGATGAGGGATCCTTAATTTGGCTTCCACTATTGGTGTCCCTAGTGTCCTTCCTAGGTGTGATTAACGATTGGTTGTTGAGGGCTTTCAACAAGTTGTCAATCTTGTTGGTCATCTCCGTTTGTTGTTGGTTGAATTCGGTTTCAAACCTAGCTATGCGGGCTTCTTGAGATGCCATGAACTTTGACATCAATCCTTCAAGATTGTTGGTACTACCATAGTTGTTAGAAGGATTGTTGTTGAAAGTACGGTTGGATGGTGGACCGTTTGGTTGGTAACGATTAGGCGGATTGGAAGAATTGGGTTGATTTTGTTTCCACTTAAGGTTTGGGTGATTTTTCCATGAGGGGTTGTACGAATCACCGTATGTGTTTGGCTCGGGCTTGAAAGTGTACCACTTATCTCCCGCTTCGTCGGTACGCGTGGATGCGTAGTCCGCAAAAGCTGTTCCGGGGAGTTCCATACAATCACGAGTGTCATGGGGACCACTACATAATTCGCATGAAGAAGTGATTTTGTTCACTTGGCTTGAAGGCTTAGGAGCATCGTAAGATTTCATGAGAAACTTGACTTGGTCCTCAAGTTCCATGATCCTACGGTCGGGAGTGCTAGAATTGTTCGAAGGCAAAGATATTGCCTTGACCGTTTTGTTCAAATCACGGGGATCGTTCCAACTTTCGTTGTCATAGAGAGCAAGATCTTCTATGAGTTCCCATGATTGTTCCGCACTAAGATCACGTAGCTTACCACCGGCCGATTGGTCAATGGCTCGCCTCGTGGAGATGTCGATATGGTCATAAAAGATTTGGACTTGGAGCCAAAGATCTATGCCATGATGAGGGACTTTTTGGAGTAAGTCCTTGAAACGAGTCCATTCTTCATAAAGAGATTCATTTTGACGTTGTTGGAACATCAAGATCTCATTTCTAAGCTTAGTAGTTCTCTTCGGTGGGAAAAATTGAGCAAGGAAACGAGTGGTGAAATCATCCCATGTGGTAATGGATCCCGCAGGTAAACGCTCAAGCCATTGACTAGCTTGATCCCGTAGAGAGAATTGGAATAGGCGTAAACGGGTAGTCTCTCTAGTTTCAACACCTAGGTCTATAGAATCTACGATTTTGAGAAAGTCCTTAAGATGTTGGTTTGGATCTTCGGAACGAAGTCCATGGAATGCACATCCGCTTTGCACCAACCGGATGGTGTTGGATCGCAAGGGGGTCACATTGGCTCCGGTGAGCTCAATGGTGTTTCGGTAGCCTTGGTGGCTAGGTCGGGAATACTCTCCTAAGGTTCGGGGCCTAAGGGGTTCTAATGGTGGGTTTTGTTGTGGTGGGATGATGGGTTCAAAGATGTTACCACCTTCCATGATGTCGGATGGTAAAGAGTTACGAACAAAGGCACGAAGAAATAAGATAGACTAAAGAAGACCTAAAAATAAAAAAATAAAATCTTACTAGAAGGGAATCTAGCAAGTAGACCTAATAAAAAGAAATTCTAACCTAGACAATAACTATTCCCCGGCAACGGCGCCAAAAACTTAATGCGTGGGAATCGCAACAGGCTTTACCTCTCGAGGGATCTCGAGAAGCTTACAACCCCCACCAGGCAGTGTACCTGATCGTTGTAGTATAGTATAGTGACAAGTACCAGGGGATTGATCGTTCAGCTTAGGAATAGTGTCGCTAGGATTAGAAAGCCTAATTACTAGTTCTAAAGGTGAGGGATGATTATTTTTGTATTTTTATATTTTTATGAAAGCAAGTAAAATCTCGGGTTTTGGAAGAGTGGGCGGAATTAGTTGCTATTCAACTAACCCAAAACTAAGATGCAATCAAAATAAAATACTAAAAAATGAAAATAAACTAATTAAACTAAGGTTGTGAGCAGTAATTGGAGAAAATGTGTTTACTTAGATTTCACTACTCCCTAGATATCTTTTACACGTTAATTACTTGTTATAATTGTATGGATGACGGATTGTATTCCTTAATACCATTCATGGGGTGGCATACATAACTCCCCAATTCTATGAGCTCTTATCTCCTCCTACACCATGACCCAGCACAACTATAGGGATTGTAAACAGTGGCTCATGCATTAAATACAACCAATAAAGACCTAGTACGCCTCGGTTCATGTTTCTTAAGACGTTCAAGCATGTTACCATTTGGAGATCTGCCAGTTTTCTTAAGCCTAACATATAAAATCATTCATCCAAGACAAGAATAAACAAGTAATCAACACATAATCAATATCTAGGTTTCATTAGATCTAAGCAAACACAAAAGAGATCTAGCCTAGCATAATGGAATTGAGACAAGAACAAGATATAGACAACCAACACAAAGACATATTGATTGAATTAGAAGAACACTTATCTCAATTACAATGCAAGGTATCAAGGGTTTGGAACCCTTGAAAAACCTGTAAAGGTTGCACCAAATTCGTCTTTAGGGTTTCTCCAAAACTTCTCTCTTTAATGTGAAAAACTAGAAAACTATATATAGGAAAACAGGGGTGACGGCGTCAAGAGCAAGGGTGTGACGCCGTCATCTCGCCGCCAAATACTTCCTCAGACGGCCTTGATCTACTTATGACGGCCTATGTGACGCCGTCATCAACTACGGTATTTTATTCTTGGGGTTCTGACGCCGTCAAGAACAACTCTTGACGCCTTCAAGTACTGTTCCAGCATGGAAAATTGAGACTTTGCCGTTTTCTTCACTTTTATGCTCCAAAAACGTCCAAAATGGCTTCTTTTCCAGAATTCACTCTCCAAGTACCTAAAATCACAAAAGGAACGATTTAGGGCAATATTTGATCAAATAAAGTCGGATTCGGGTTTAAATGACCCCCTAAAAACGGACCATTTTTCGCCTCATCAAGAGACTTGCTATAACAAATGTTAAGAGACTACCAACAACGTTTCCGCAACTCTGATGAAAAAAGTCTCCTGATCCACAACTCTAATGCAATGTCTCCTGATCCAGAAGGGTGTGAGCATGATGGTCCTAAAGTCACTACACCACATGAAGGCGATACTGCTATGGATGAGCTTGGAGATTTACTATGGCTGATGATCTCAAAGAAGCTCAAGGATCACACATCACAAAGGTATCCAAATCACAAGTTCGTTGCTTGAAGTACAAAGTGTGAAGTAAAGTGAAGAATCAATCCTACGAGCTACAGAGACGAAAGAATGTTTAAAGACCAAAGAGCTTAATTTCAAAGGTGACCTCGCTTAGGGGGAGATTGTTAGGAATACAAATATTCCTATAAAAGTCTCGGTCACCTGATTATTGTAATAGCATTAAGTTAGCTCGTAGTTAGTTTATATATTAGTTAGTTAGTAGTAGTTTAAGTAACACCGTGGAAGAAGGACGGGTTTTCACCCACTGTATGCTTGATCCACAGCCCGGGAGTGGGCGTTTTATTGTAAGTATAAATACCCCTCTCCACATGTGGAGAGGGTTAGAGCTTCCATTCACCTCAATCTAATATTTTCATTTTTCTCTCTACTCTTTCTCTCTCTAGGAAATCCTCCCAACTGTCTTCCTCTCTCTACTTCTCCTATTACTATTTGATCCTTAATCACAAAAACCATTTATGTTATTATTGAGTATCTTACACAAATATATCTTTATCTTTATAAAAGTTAATAAAACATGAACCATTTATTAGATCAACTTATTCTCCATAAAATATGCTAAACTAACTTGTTACTCCACGTAGCTAGAAATTTCATTTATAAAACAAAGATGTCTGTTAGAATAACTATACAAACTGATTAACAATGTTTTAAATAGCAAGTAACCTAAAGATTAAAGTAACCGAGTAAAAATATGATATCTTTCATGAGAAGAGATGTAATGAGAAGAGAAAATCAAATGAGAAGAGTGAGAAATATTTCTAGCCACACATTTAAAAAAAAAAAATATATATATATATATAGTAATGCATCTACTTTTGTAGATGCATTGTGCGATTGTGATTTCTTTTCATCCTTCTCATTTTAGTTTTATTTCTCATTTGATCCTTACTCTATCTTTCCTTCCAAAATATCACAAAAAGTTGTGGCCTCTTTCTCTATCTATGCTTATCTTCGTCCTATTTACTGTTTTTCTATCTTCTTCAACAAAAATACAAACACGAGTCCACCATTAATAATTTTCCTATGTATATGTAAGTAAAACATTGATGGCAATTTATGCTTTTGATAGAAACATTCAAAGCACAAGAAGGATTGGCCAAGTAGCACTATGTATAAAACTGGAATATCAAACTTCGAACAACAGATATGCCCTTAAAAACTCAATGAAACATGGGCTAACATTCATGCTACAAGTTGGACAAATTAGGCCGGTTGGGGGTGGCTGAGCACACGCCGCGGGCTCCGCCTCTGAGAGTGACCACTGCCAACAATTATAGATAGAAAATGCTTTTATTAAAATAATAGTGAGTGTACATGTGATGTCCGCTAGATGTACCCGTGTCCATATGCCAAGCCGGGTCTTGTAATCTCATAGTTTGGAACACCTGCAGAAGCATATTAACTTGAGCATTATACATGTACTTCCCGGGACAGTGTGTGAACCAAACACGGGAGCTTAGGTGTCGACTATAGCATTGGTTGGGATTGGAGGTGACAATTTGTGTCGAAAAAAAAAGACTAATTTTGGCAAATTTGTAAAATATTTGGGTTTTTTTTTTTTTTTTTTTTTGAAATGGGCATATATTGCCCATTTAAAAATTAAATATAAATGAGGTGTTACGTTTGAGAATTTTATTTCTTCGTTTTAGGTCTTTTCTAAAGCGGTTAGTATAACATACGCCCGTTTGGCATGTGCCCGTACCTAGAGGTGCAAAAAAATCGGTTTTTTCCGGTTTTTGGTTTTTTAATAACCGGTTATAAAAAAACCGGTTTTTCAAATAACCAGTTTCGGTTCGGTTTCGGTTTTTCGGAATCGGTTTTCTTCGGTTATAAATGTTCGGAATCGGTTTTTTTTCGGTTATAAATTTTCGGAATTGGTTTTTATCGGTTTTTTACCAGTTCTTTTTTTTCGGTTATAAATGTTCGGATTCGGATTTTTTATCGGTTATTTACCGATTCGTTTTTTTTCGGAATTTTACTAAAAACTGTGTGAAAATGTAACATAATATGTAATTGTGTTGTAAATGCAAGCATATTAAACATGGGAAATTAAAACATTAAACTAAGCAACGGATATTAAACAATGATTACAACATTAAACTAAGAAACGATAATTAAACACCCTAAACTACAATACGATAATAAAATTAAATCACAGGAAAATATTAAAAAGTGCATTCATCCAAGGAAAAATTAAATCACAGGTATGTATGTGAAATGATTTTTAATATCTTTGGTTGAGTGTCAAAACTTCCTGTGCATTGCTTATCAAATACATGGGATTGGATGGAGATTTTTTCCCCACCTTTTGTAAAGCTTTTGAATCTGTAAAGCGCTTTGTTTATTTATTCACTCGCGATCATTTTGTGTCCTCGACGTAAAACATGCCAATGTATTAAAAAAAATAAAATAAATAAAAAAAACCGGTTATTTTTAAAAACCAGTTAAAACCGGTTATATAACCGGAAAAAACCGGTCTGTAGAAAAAATCAAAAACCGGTCTAACCGGTTCGGTTATAAAAAACCGGTCCGGTTTTTTTAAAAACCGGTTTTGTAAAAAACCGGTTACGGTTAAACCACCAGTTAAAAAAAAAAACCGGTTATGTATTTGCACCTCTACCCGTACCTGCCCATTTTGCCACCTCTAGTTGGGACTTCTGTAATGGTTGGGCCGAATGGAGCAAGTGGGCTGGGTGGGCCTGCTCGACTTGAACTAATTGGCTAGAGGGTGTAGTAGCTATATGGGCTTGGGGAAGGTTAGGGGCTTGTGGCGTGTATAGGCTTGGCCAATTGTGTAAATACACATAACAAAGATTCGCTTGGGCCTGTGACGAACTGAATTGGACCAATTTGGTCCGGTGAGTGAGACGAGCCCCCTAAGTTGAATGCCTTTTTATGCCATTTTCCCTTTAATAAATTAAAAGCAGCAACAATAATCAATTAAGCAGCGACAAGCGAAAGGCAGAAGAAAAAAATATGTCGGCACTTTTATGTATGGGATTTATGCGGCAATAAAAGAAGAAAAAATGATTCGGCTGTTATTGGCTAGCAAGCAATGCAAAAAGCAAAAAATAAAACTTATGTAGCGGCAAGCAAAAAGAAGAAAAAAATTGCAATCAATTAGCAAGCAAGCAAGCAAGCAAAGCACATAACAATTGTATACGGCGGTTGGAAGGGTTATTTTTTGGTCGAATGTTCTTAATCAATATTTAGGGCTCTAATTATCATGATAAAATTAGTAATTCCCATGCTCAATTATTATTCATGATCAAATATAAATAGATCACAAGCTAGTCTTGCACAATAAGATAATTAATATGGACTAAGCCCGCTAGTAAATAATAAACAATGCATGGGCTAATAATCATTTAGCTAATAGTTCCATGGAACTAACATTTTGATTCATTTCGGTGTATTAGAAGAGGAACAGTATGGTTTGATGATTCGGCATCATCAACAGCATTTAAATTGTCCTCCACCACAATCAGTAACTTGTTCTTCTCTTTGGCTTGCCCCCATAGCATAAGATAGAATCCAACAGAAATTATTGCGGCTCCAATGGTACTGCGCATAGGAATTGAAGATTCAAGAGTAGGCCATTAAGTCCCAAGATTGAAATATAATTTTGTGATGCATAAGACTGATCTTGTACCTTCCTAAATGAAGTGAATCACCAAGAAATGTGATACCCATGATAACCGCAATTACTATTGAGAGGGGCATGAACATTGTCACGAAAATTGGACCTTTCTTCTTCAAGCACCAAGTAGCAGCAGTGCTTCTAAATGCAAGGGAAAATATTGCCTTCAAATAAAACTAGTCAATTCAATCATATTTCTTTTCTAATAAAATTTGTTAGTTCAAGTCTCATCACAGACGCTGCAAATCTCTTTTTGTATATAAAAAGATTTAAATTCATTTGAGGACAAAACTTTTTTTTTTTTTAAATAACAAGGGATTAATCTCCACCCTCCATCTTTATTTGATCTAATGATGAGATTAATCTCAACAATTTAAAAAACCCACTTTCATCAATTTTTTTCAAATATTAATATCTTTCAAACCGTTAATCGTTAAATGAAAAAAAATATATATACCGTTACAACGAGCATTTAATTATCTTTCTATAGATAGGCACTTTGATATACTTTTGACATTTTTTTTATGACAGCTTATTTGTATAGAAAGCAATGCAAAAAGCAAAAAATAAAACTTATGTAGCGGCAAGCAAAAAGAAGAAAAAAATTGCAATGAATTAGCAAGCACAATGCAAAAAGCAATGCAAAAAAGAAGAATTTAAAAAACCCACTTTCATCAATTTTTTTCAAATATTAATATCTTTCAAACCGTTAATCGTTAAATGAAAAAAAAAATATACCGTTACGACGAGCATTTAATTATCTTTCTATAGATAGGCACTTTGATATACTTTCGACATTTTTTTATGACAGCTTATTTGTATAGAAAGCAATGCAAAAAGCAAAAAATAAAACTTATGTAGCGGCAAGCAAAACGAAGAAAAAAATTGCAATGAATTAGCAAGCAAGCAAGCAGGCAAAGCAAGCAAGGCAAAAAGCAATGCAAAAAAGAAGAATTTAAAAAACTCACTTTCATCAATTTTTTTCAAATATTAATTTCTTTCAAACCGTTAATCGTTAAATAAAAAAAAATATATACCGTTACGACGAGCATTTAATTATCTTTCTATAGATAGGTACTTTGATATATTTTCAACATTTTTTTCTCGTGTTTTTCACGATTTTTTTTATTTTTTATTTTTATTTTTTTTTCGTTACTAAAATTTTAATGAAAAAATCATATATGATTTAACACTAATATCTGATATTACATATCACATGTGATTTTTTCATGCAAATTTCAGTAAAAAAAAAAAAAAAAAAAAAAAAAAAACGTGAAAAAAATGAAAAAAAAAAAAATTGTCAAAAGTATATCAAAGTGCCTGTCTATAGAAAAATAATTAAATACTTGTCGTGATGATGTAATTACTTTCGCTTAACGATTAACGGTTTAAGGGAAATTTAAATTATAAAAAATAAGTGAAATATTAAAATGCTTTTAATCTCAACAATTGATTTCTTTTTAGATGAATGGTGGAGAGGAGTTCGTCGATATGTAAGAAAAGTTTGGTACGTAAAATAATTTTCCTCATAAAAAAAACAGTAATTCTCTCTTGCATTTTTTTTGGTAAAAATTTTCTATTACATTTCGAAAACACAAATTATCATCTACTCGGCTTACCCCACAAATGATAGCAATCATTTCAATTCCAGGTTGCAACACCCAAGCTCTTGGGTTTGGTTCTAGGAAAGGAGCTATAGCTATACAAGTTATTGTCCTAAAGAGGCAGTAAAAGAACACAATGGTGTCTCGGTCCGGGTACTCTCTAGCTGTTGCTGTCTGGATTATAAATCAAGAAATTAATAGATACAAACTAGCGTAATCCACAGTTTTGTTTTGGGAAGATCTTACTTGTAAAATATGCCATATGGAACCAAAGATTCCAGCAAGAACAAGAATCAGACCTCCAAACACCCAATCCGATGGTTGTGGCAGAAGAAGCTGATTAGGTGAATCGGGAGAAGGAATCATCTGAAAAATTTCCGGGCCTTGATAGAATGTGAACACCATGACTCCTGATATCGCTATCATTGTACCCAATAATTTTGCTACACTACTTGAGCTTCTTATATCTATTTTCTCCATTCTAAACATTTAAAAGTTAAGTAAAATTTATAAGTTATTTGGTTTTCACTATCTCCAAAAAGGAAGGTTGTATATATATTTGTTACATTCGTACTTCATGAAGACTTTTCGGTTTCTGGTTGTGTCTAAAAGAAAAATAACTTATGAGAAAAAAGGACTTTATGAGAGGTTTAGGGATTTTTTAGTACCTTTCCAGAACTTTAACTTTCTATATAAACACTACTACAAAATAGTTAAACAAGAAAATAAAGTTCAAGTTACATAAAGTGTGAAGAAAAAAGTGTGCCAAATGGCCAATTTGTTGTAGTTATACAATTTGATTTAGAATGTTTATGCATTAATGATACAATCTTTCAAACACCTCTAATTGAACTTAAATGATTCTAGACCTCGAGCACTACCTGAAAACTACTGCAAGCAAAAATGTATTCCCAGGAACCATGTTTGTGATAGCACTTGCCAAGGTTGGAGAGCTGTAGTTTACACCTACATACATAAGTATCTGAAAAAGACAAATCCTACAAACCATTGTACATGAGTGCATGACATACTTCATAAACATATAAAAAAAACAAGCAAAGGGGGGTAACATCATATCGTTTACCCTAAAAGGCCAAGGATGAAGAATCTGAAAAGAAGATGGAAACTCAGTGGAGGACGTCCAGTGTTTCTGTACAAGCATATATAATTTAGATTGGCATTGAATTCATGGCATAAATAAATGGAGGGTAGCAAACCTGAACATATGAACGACAAAAAATGGAAGAAGGATCATTGTTCCAAGAGCATTATGATAGATAACATACACGTTACTTTTCATACCACCATTCATTGCCGCTTTGACTAATGTCTGCATGCTAATATCCGAACATGTTATCATCAACATAGCAACAAAGGGTAGAGCATCATTCGTTAATGACCACGTCTTACTTCTTTCCGTTGGCATGTCTTTCCTCATGCACAGTGAGTAGATAATTAAGAAGGTGTAAACAAGTTGCAAATCATTCAAAGACTATACAACTGAAAATCAATGATTTGTTTATAAGATCTTGGTATATATATATATTTCATAATGAAAAGGTATATATATTAAGCTCGTGCCAGACTACTTTTAAAGGAATCAATATATTACCAAGACATACCAAACAAACAATACAAACAAAAATTGAAAAGGCTGGACCCAACCAAACAGCTCATGAGGGCTACTCTAAACTGACACAATCCACACAAGGGGAATGAACCTTGTAGAGAGTGATTTTACTAGAATGAACATTTTTAAGATGCTTTATCAAAATGATCAAAATATGTCACTATCAAACTTTTCATTCGCCCAACTCCTTTAATCGCCAAAATTAAAACGCCCAGTTTGTTGTTATGATTTTCTGGAAATTAAAACTCTAACTTTTGTATATACCGAATTTAGTAGTACATAGTTTTACTTTTGGTTATTTGTCATGCAATAACATGCTATTATTACCTGAAGAGGACACATGTCATGCACTTTTCCATTGAATGAGACATGGGTCATTTATACTTATATACTATGACTTGTTGGGTGGTATATATGTTAATTTTCAAGCTAATTACCTAAATAATCCTTTATAGAGAGTGATTTTACGATAAAAAAACTTTTTTAAGATGCTTTACCAAAATGACTAAAATATGTCGCCATCAAGTTTTTTTCTTCAAAATTAATGACTTTATCAAATTGTGTTTCAACAGTGATCTGAAATTTTGAAATATTCGAGAGCTTTTACTTTATTGAGCCTCACAAAGTCTCTTCTTGAAAAATGTGTGAATCGTAATTTGTTTAAACTATACAAACTTGAATTGAGTTTTGTTAAAAATGATATGAAGCTACTTGGCACGAGAATGTATAAGTCTATACGACATGAAGTTAATATATCAAATACTTAGATATCCTAATTGTGCAGCTATCAATATATAACTTTGTGAAAAATTTACTTTATTAAAAAAGTGACGGGACACAAAATTTCAATAACAATTTTTGATGAACTTATATTATCATCGTTGAATTGTCTTTGACCATTTGTAAATTAATCATTACTATCGATAATCCTTATAACTGTCGACATAATGGTTTCTCTAAAAACCAAAATAAGGCAGACACAAACATTGTTATCTTTAGAAAACACATAAGGATTTGTAAAATAATCAAATATTTTAAAAACCGGTTTTCTTATTGATCGGGTCGAGTCACCGACTCATGGTTCAACCGGATTTTTCGCTCAAAACCGGCTTCCGGTCATCCGACCAGTTCCCGGTTTAACACGGGTTTTAAAACACTGTAGTAATCCAATATCCCATAAGGCCATAACCAATTTCTTAGGTACAACTACTCACCCCTATCTCTGCTACTTATAATCTCTACTACTTATAATGTGTTTAGGCATAATCTTGTAAACTTAAAAGTTAAAAAAAAAAAAAAAAAAAAAAAAAAGAAAAAAAAGAAAAAAAAAAAAAAAAAAAAACTACTTTAAAACACTCTTTATTAATACTCTTTAATAATTTTAATATTTAATTTTAAATGACAGTCTTTGTGAAGAAAAAAAATTAAGAAATTAACAATCATTCCCAAAATAAACTGATTCTTATTAATTTACATCTGATTTCCCTTCCAAACCCACCATTTTTAGTGTTATCGGTGCTACCATTTTCGAACTTTAACAACTCCATCAAAGTAATGTTAGTTTTGAAAAATTGTATTGTGAGGCCTATTCCTCAATTTTTATTAATCTCGCAAATTTATCAAGACCATATTTTAAATTAAATGTGTTTTTTCTTACTAAATGTACTCGTGTAATATAGTTTTTGATTTGTATTATTTTATTTTCAGTTTCATTAAACGTTTTTATTATCGTATGTTACAATCTTTTGCAATTACATCTTAATTATTCCACGTTTTATGTATAAACATTACACGAAACAATTATAGTTGTTTTCCACTCGCTATCACATCACTATGGATTTGGCTATTTCACGTTTTATCGCAACAATAACTTTTTGCTACTAGAAAAATTCGTTGCTAGTGGTCTAGTCATTACAAATGTAAGTTGTCTCTGTTCATGTACTTGGTAAATTTTCGGACAGAATGACACGTCAGTTTATGAGAATAGCCATTAAAAAATCATTCCAAACATCAATTGGGCCAGGCAAACACCAATGAACACAATCATTTACATCCTTGTTCCATTTATTACCAAAATGGCTTCCTGGATGCCCATCTGCCCTCATTGCCATAACCATTGTTATATCCATCATTTTAAACCTTTTTTCCTTCCCTAAACACTCTCTTTTTGCCCTTTCAATCTCTTCATTTTGCATCTTACTTATTTCCCTGTTAAACTCACTTGCTCCAACTTCAAGTTCCCTTAATGGCTTTGTTCTGTTGCAATTCCCCCCAGTATTCCACAACCCGTTTTCAAAATGGGAAGGCGATAATGTTCTTAAAATTGTCGTTATAGGCTTGCACTCCGTGCACTCGTTGATGTACCTTAGAGCAGTTCGAAAAGACATTCTCATGGCGAATGTGAAGTTAAAATTGGTAATGTTGGGTTGATTGCAATAAACACACCCTATCTTGATATTGTTTTGGTATAGGTGATTTGGTCTAATGAACCAATGCCCGTCTGAAATGATGGCATAGTCTAAGGTCGGGAGTTGGCAAGCCCAACTGTGATCGACTTTGTCGAGGTTTAGGTTGAACATACCTGAGTTGGATCCATTAACAATTAGTTCATCTTCGGCTACAAGAAATTTAGACCAAAGGGCTAGTAAGGTGAAGTCATGGTTGGGAAAATGCCATGCTGGGAACCTATCATCAGAATCATTATATATGTTTATCGGAGCTTCCTCCTGCAATAGAGATACGTAAAATTCAAGTTCATATGTTTAGGGGCGGACTGAGGGGGTTCTTGGAAGTACCCGTGAACCACGTGTATTATTTTTTCGTAGTGTAAATTATGTCAAAAATTGAAAAAAAAAAAGAAAGAAAAAAAAGAAAATTCTTTTATAAAATGCATCTGTCCAAACATTTTGTGCTACTAGTTTTCTTTGATTGTGATGAAATGCACCCAATAACTTTTATCTCTAGGTCCGCCACAACATATATGGGGGGATCAAGAAACAACCTCGCAAATACGTTTGCAATAATACTCTAGTGACCCAGTAGTATCCTTTGTGTATATAAAGCGTTAGTCGGTGGTTCAAATTTCATTTGCGACAAAGATGGAGAGTATGTTCCATGTGTATATGTCTTATGTAGAAAATTGTACATCGAATCTACAAAATGAACATATGAATCACCTTGGACAAGAGGCAAATCAACGAATCCAAATGATTTCTTGAAATCGAGTCACCAATGAATCCCATCCTCTTCCCTCTAACAATCCTCAAAAACTTGCATGGATCAAACCTTGAAAGCTCACAGTCATTAGGCTTCCATCTCCAGTTCAAGAAATCGGTGTCAACTCTCCCATACTTGAAGCAATTCTTCCAATCCGGCATTGTTGGACAACTCTTATTTGTATATGCCAACGACGATTCCCCATATGGTTGTTGTACCCATTCACCCTCAAATAACCGACACTCGCCCATTCCATCATCTATAAAGAAATACATGTTAGTAATTATCGTGAAATCATGGCTTAGACTTCAGAAAGATGGTTGATATATAAGTGAACGTACGTAGCACTGAAATACCCTTGGGAAAATTGAAAAGTGCATGTTTGTATTTGGTTTTAAAAGTGTTTGAAGAGTAGAAGCTGTTGAAAATGAAGATTATAGAGAAAGCAAAAGATGACCAAAAGAAGCCTAGTTTAACATGTTTAAGAGATGTCTTCATGTTTTGGTTTTGGTTAGCTAATTTGATTCGGTCATAGATTAGACATGCATTTTTTCGTATTGTGATTTTGTACCATGTGCAAATGAGATTATCGAGAAAGCAAAACAGGACCAATCCAAGAATTATGTTTTGCTTATTGTTTAGAGTGTAAGATCCTAAAAAGTAGGGCTGAATTTTCCTTTAACATCAGTTTTCGAAACTTTTAGAAATCCATAGACATAATAGTTTACACATTGTTCCGTTAGTTTTCTTATGATATCCTATCAAATTTGTGTTTTATAAATACGCTTTGTGAGTTGCATGCGTTAAAAAAAATGGATGAATAAACCTTTAAAATGTATTATTTTTCTCGCCACAAACCAAAGCGGATTAAAATCCTCACATCTCCAAACCTATAACTCTACATTCTATAATTATACCATTAAATCAAGAATAATATATCTTCTTTAACTTGTGATAGGGATTGACATGGTTTTGGTTAAGAACACTAGGAAAAGTATAAGTTGTCTAAACTCCAAAGATAATTGAAAATACAAGTCGATATAACATACGACCAATCCTTGGATATATTTGAAGCCTGCATTTTACATTTTTTTTTTCGATTGTCTGGCGTAATCATTTAAGTATACATCCAAGTCGTTATTCATTTGATACATTTACTTGTATTAAATCTTAACTGAATTAACGTGATACACGGAGACGAATCAATGTTCAATGATATGATTTTGTCACATTTATATTTTCCATATCAATAGTGTGGTTTTAGAGCAGCCCCTTCTGAAAACGCCCTAAACTGAAAATATACATTTTTATATATAATTTTTTTTTTTTTTTTTTTTTTTTTTTTTTTTTTTTTTTTTTTTTTTTTTAAATGTCCCTAATCAGCGGTTTGGATTTGCGGTGTCCCAAACCGGCGGTTTGGATAGTCTGACGTGCCTTTGCTACATTTTCCAAGAAACCCACTTACACAACTCGGTAATGCACGAAACTTTGACATACTTTAACAATCATATATTTTATATTTATAAATATACAAAGATTTGACATTTCACACGCGTGGAAGTATGAAATACCAAATTGTAGGTGTTATGCCAAACACCTCATTCTACCTATTTTACAAGACACACAAACCTCATACATTCATGTTTACTTCTTAATAATGACATGAACATAAATATTTGAAACATTATTTACAATACTTTTACAACCATATATTTGAGGTCCTAACTTATCCAAGGAAAGTTATCAAGAGGCTACTTGTCAACTATATTGCAAAACGGGCCGATATACTATAACTTCTAACATGTAAGATATTGGATATCATAACACAAGGTCGGATTTGTATGTTAGCCGAATTCTAGAGAGGGGATGGGATATTCTAGTGAGAGAAAGTTCAATATATTAGATTAAGTGAAAATGAACATCTAACCCTTTCCCATGTGTGGGAAAGGGTATTTATAGTACAAACATAACATAACGCCCCTAATCGGGCTACGAAGCGGGCTAACAGTGGGTAAAGACCCGACCTGACTCCATGAAAACTACGATAACTATACTAATACTAATAAGCCTAGGAGCTAACTTAATGCTAGTGGATACTCGAGGTGACCGAGTCTTTCATATGAATATTTATATTCCTAACATAACACGTCCAAGCCTCATGCCTTTTCTTTACCTTTGTCAATTTCACTTGAACCTACAAAACATAATCAACTAAACACGTAAGTATAGTAAGTAAATGGCATAACATTTATCACATATAATCCATTATCATAGATAAACCTTAGTTAGATACGCAACTAACTAAGCTACACAAAGCAACTATAACAATAAATCGTCCAACAGAAGGTTAGACCTATAGCATACCTTATCTAGTTGATTTTCTAGCTAACTTACCACAATTCACGACTATCCTATCTGGAAAGCCAATCACCAATTACTTGATTCCTAAACGAGAATTACTATAACAATTAGCATTTCTTCAATGCATGACAAGAAAGGAGATTAAAAACACTACTTAACCCTTATAACTAACATTCCCTAATATATTCATGATCATCATTCATGATCATTAAGAAAAAACCCACAATTAATCAATTTAAGCAATTCACATTAAAGGGATTTATTCCTTTATCAAATCCATTTACACAATTTAGGTCAAAACCTCTTTACCCAAATTCCCCCAAAATCATTTTGCATAAACCCTAACTCAAATTATGCAAATACTTCAAGAATTTGGCAACACTTATTCGTAGGGATGATGTTTAAGGCTTAGAACTTTAATGCAACACAATTCTTAACAAGAGAAGACGAATGTGATGGATAATAAAAGAGAAGGCCGAAATGTGATGGTTAATAAAAGAAATATTATTTAATAAAAATTCTGGTAGGATTTAGGTTATGTGGCAATATTATTCCCTTAAGTCTCATTCATAAAGTTTTGGCCACAATTAACTTTCTTGTTTCAAATACTCATGTACAATGACTTTAGTTTGACTTTCATTAAGTCTAAATGGCTAACCAATCACATAAGGTCTTCTAACATATAATTTCGATAGTCAAACTTAATAAAATGGCATTATAATATAAAAGCCTCATCGGGTTCGTGGTGTAACATCTTCTCATTTGCATATGTTGTTACTTTCTAATTCAAGCACTTTTACTTCAATGTCTTAGCGCGTAATCTTTTACATTCTTTACTTATTCAATGTGTCACATACACATAACTCATTTCATGCGGTACTATTACAGTATACATATACTAAACATTTGGGCTACACGGTGAAGCTACTGAACTCATTTTAACCATAAATCTTCATCACTTCATACCGAACAAGAAAAACTTCAGCTTGTTTATCCCAATGCACATAATTTGCATTATTAAGTCTAATACATTTACAAAACCCTTCTCCAGACAAGTGGTTAAGTTATATATTTGTAACAAGAACACGCAAGTTAGAATTTTAACAACACCTCAAGTATACTACTGAGAAAATCTGGTGAGAGCGTAAGATTTTTTATGATAAAAAAGTTTAAATAAATTAAACTGAAATAATTGAGGATTTCACCATGGCACAACATGTACGGGCTCTACGAACCTCGTTATTATTAATTTATATAGTAAATAATTCATACTTAATTTATTTATAGAAAAAAATATATTATAGTTTTAGCATTTTTTTTTCTTCAAAATTTTATCTTCAACTACACTTAAAATCAACAATATCTATAAATTTAATTAATTTATAAAAAGTCCCAGGCAATAAACTCATATTTTATATGGAAATGCTATGTTCACAAAATTTTTACACAGGAAGATTCACATGATGATGTGGCTTGTTATTTTTTTATTCAAGCCAATTAGAAAATGTGAGAGAAACTATTTTGAATGAACAAGCAAGGTTGTCAACTCATTATGTAAATTTTATTGTATAAAACTTATGTTAGCATAGCATTGCTCATTTTACATAAGCCTCTAAACAAAAATTTATGTAACTCAATGATTAAGACATATGTATGCCTCTTTGCTAGAGGTCTATGGTACAAGAACAAATGTCATTTGCATAAAAAGAAAAGAGTTAGAATGAATGAAAATATGTGATGCTTAGGTTGTGTTTGGCAATAAGCGTTTTTAGAGTATTTTGAAGTATTTAGTTTTAAGCAGTTAGCATTTAGGGGGTGGCATTCTTCACGGTAACACTGGTACAAAAAGTTGTATTGGTCACGCTAAAAATGTGTGATGATATGCATATAGTCACACACGTTTTTTTTTTTGTTGTGTGTCATCATAGGTCCCGCCACCGTAGGTGGCATATGGTCACATTGTTGAGTTCATGGCCTTTTCCATCGAAAAAGAGTGACCAAAACCCCCGAATATGTGTGACAAATTAGGCACAAGTTTTGTTCGATTAATCATTATCAGTGACCGAAAACACTTTATAGTTACGCAAATATTTTTTTAGAGTAACTATTTTTCAACCTTTGGCCACATAAATATATAATATATGTGACATTTGAGATGATATATTCAATTAAATGTGTATTTGGTGTGACTATTTCCCGTCCTGTGGCCACATGAATATACAATAAATGTGACGTTTGTGATGATTTAGTCACACAATGGGTGTTGTTTTTTTAGAATTAGTCACATACAATTTAACACAAAGTGGCTAAAAGTGTTAATAAGTGTGTCCATATGCTGTTTAAAGTGAAGAAATGTGTATTTTGTATGACTATTGATCATCCAATGGCCACAGGAAGTTTACGTTTGCATGACCTTTTGTAATATTTAGTCACTCAAAGCATGTTTGTTTTGGGTATTTAGTCACATACCATTAAGTAAACATTGGCCAAAAGTGTGACTATATGCTGTTTAAAGTGAAGAAATGTGTATTTTGTGTGACTATTGATCATCCAATGGCCACATGAAGTTTATGTTTGCGTGGCCTTTTGTAATATTTAGTCACACAAAGCATATTTCTTTTGGGTATTTAGTCACATACAACTAAGCAAACAGTGGTCAAAATCGTTAATAAGTGTGACCATATGCTGTTTAAAATGAAGAAATGTGCATTTTGTGTGACTATTGATCATTCATTGGCCACATGAAGTTTATGTTTGCGTGGCCTTTTGTAATATTTAGTCACACAAAGCATATTTGTTTTGGGTATTTAGTCACATACAATTACACAAACAGTGGCCAAAAGTGGTAATAGGTGTGACCATATGCTGTTTAAAGTGAAAAAATGTGTATTTTGTGTGACTATTTATCATCTAATGGCCACATGAATTTTATGTTTATGTGGTCTTTTGTAATATTTAGTCACACAACGAATTAAGAAAACAGTGACCAAAAGTGTGACTATATGCATCTTTTAGTCACATTTAAAAGATCAATATATATCAAAACAAATTCAAATACAATAAAATTGGAATGTATATAACTGAACCAAATATAAAATTGGCCATCCTTTTATACACCAAGGAGTCCTAGTCGGCTTACAATAGTTTCCTAATTAAGTATCTATAATCTTTTCCAGAAGCAACTAGCTAGCAACTTCGAGCGGTCTTGATCTCTGAGCAGTACCAACTGTCACTAGCAGTAGTAACTTTTGTACTAGCAGTAGTAAATACTTGGCACATTTTCTTTGAAGTTCATGAGCAGCACTAAATCCATCTAAGCAATATTAACACAAACATGAGCAACAGTAATTCAAACAACATCATGAAAACTTTTAATCCAAAACAATGAACATAATAATAAAATTTGCAGTTAAACTTACAAGTTTTTCTCCCATTGATCTAATCTCATCATCTGGATATAAAAGCCTTGAAAATGTAGGCTGCTGCATATCAACAATAGCCACATCAGGATGAGAGCATAACTAGAACATGTCAAAGCACACAACATGACAGAACTAGATGAGCATACCGGAATAAAGTTCTTGATTAGATGCTAGAAAACCTTCCTCTCTAAAAAGTATGTGGTTATATATATTGTTCACGTGTGCATCTATTTCTTGACATTTGACATAGAGACACTATTGCCTTGTCTTTTGTCATGTGCATCTAGTTTGTTAGGCGCCACTAGTTCAACTATATGCTGTTTTGGTGGTTTTGAGTCGCTTGATTCGCCACTTATTCAACTATCTGCTTTGGTGGTTTTGAGTCACTAGATGC
>JARVZY010010027.1:0-23216 GCA_030686995.1 Artemisia argyi | reverse complement strand
AAACTTCTTTCACAAAAGTTTTTTGCACCAACATACCTGATCTTGTGGAATTTTTTTGGAATTTTTCGGAAACTTTTTTTAAAAAGAAAATATTTTTATTCTTTTTACGGACATTTGTCTTTTTATTTTAACTTTACCCTATATATATATATATATATATATATATATATATATATATATATATATATATATATATATATAGGGAATATATTAGCTACAATTTTTTGTAGCAAATTCCCTACAATTTCATGTTATAATTTGTGGGTCCCTAAATTTTCTGCTGGGTCCCTGAATCATTTTGGTGGGTCCTGAATTATTTTTTGTGTAATTTTAGTGAGGATTGTAGCCATCTTGGCTACAATAATTGTAGCCAAGATATCCCCATATATATATATATATATATATATATATATATATATATATATATATATATAGGGAAGGGATCAAGTAAGTAGAATAATTAGGAGGGAAATTTTGAAGGAATATGCATCCACTTTTGTAGGTGCATCTGAAATGTGTGGTTGTGGTTACTTCTTATCATTCCTATTTTAATTATTCTTCTTATTTGATCCTAACTCTATATATATATACTAGAACGGTACCCGCGCAATGCGGCGGCGGGTACCTTTTGACTAAATTTTGTGGGAAGCAAATGTTTTTCATTATGTAATAGAATATTACTCTTAGAGGTTGTTATTAATTCTGTTATTCCTGTTAAGTTTGTTGTAATTCTGTTATAGTTAGAGTGAGTGTTTGCCCTAATTGGGACTATTCTATAATTAGTAAGTTTGAGTCTGAATTTTTAAGCCTTGCTAATTATAGAATAGTCCCAAATGCATTATAATATAGTATAGATATATATATATATATATATATATATATATATATATATATATATATATTAGAAAGGTTTAAAATTCACACTTTTTATTTCTTATTATGGAAAGATTACATAATTAATTTGATAGAAAGCAAGTTGGTTAGGAAGTTTGTTATGAAACGGTTAGTTGTTCAAACTAAAATTATTTGGCTTGACCATTTCTAATATCTCTACTTATAAAGCATGAAGACAACTAAATGTGCAGCAAAATAACGAAAAATATAATCACATAGTCCTAAATGCATTATAATGTAGTGTGTGTATATATATATTCCCATTATCGAATAGTCCTAAATGCATTATAATGTAGTGTGTGTATATATATATATATTCCCATGAAGACAACTAAATGAAGACAACTAAAAAGTCTGAATTTTAAGCATTTCTAATTATCGAATAGTCCTAAATGCATTATAATGTAGTGTGTGTATATATATATTCCCAGCAAAAAATTTAGGGACCCACAAATTATAACATGAAATTGTAGGAAATTTGCTACAAAAAATTGTAGCTAATATATTCCGTATATATATATATATATATATATATATATATATATATATATATATATATATATATATATATATATATATATATATATATATATATGTATATATATATATATATATATATATATATATATATATATATATATATATATATATATAAGATCATTTGAGTACTAAACTTTTTTTACATACCAAGGGACTAATCTCCACCATCCATCTTCCCTCCATCTTTATTTGATCTAATGGATGAGATTAATCCCAACAATTAAAAAAACCCACTTTCATCCTTTTTTTCGAACATTAATATCTTTCAAACCGTTAATCGTTAAGCGAAAAAAAATACACCGTTACGACGAGCATTTAATTATCTTTCTATAGATAGGCATTTTGATATATTTTCGACAATTCTTTTTTTCGTTTCTTTGATGTTTTTTTCATGGCAGAAAAAATCATATATGATTTTTTTTGCCACGAAAAAAATCGTGAAAAAAACAAAATTTTTTTTATCGAAATATATCAAAATGCCCGTCTATAGAAAGATAATTAAATGCTTGTCGCGATAGTGTAATTATTTTCGCTTAACGTTTAACGGTTAACGGTTTAAGAGAGATTTAAATTATAAAAAATTGGTGAAATATTAAATGCTTTTAATCTCAACAATTGAATTTTTTTTAGATGGATGGTGGGGATGAGTCCCTTGGTATGTGAGGAATGTTTGGTTTTTAAAATAACTCGACTCGAGTCTGGATCGATTGAGAAGAGTTTTAGATTGAGAAGAATGAGAAGTAATCATGACCACTTATCTCATAAAACCAATTCAAGGGTATGATGGGTATTATACAAATCCCATTAATTATATTTAATTATGAACACATTTAATGAGAATAGTTATCCTTACAATTAGGATGGCAACGGGTCGGGTTCGGGGAGGGTTTTAGTGTACCCGTACCCGCACCCATTTATAATATCCATACCCGTATCCGCCCCATTAACCGCCGGGTACCCGATTAATATTATCCATCAGTTTTTCGGGTTTCCCCGCGGGTTTCGGTTTTCCCCAATTGAATAATATATTGACAAAATGATGGTATTAAGATTAAGTCACATATTAAAATCCACCGAAAAAACAAAGAAAAACACCCTAATATATTCATTTTTTGTTAAAGTTAAAGAAAATGAATATCGTATCAAACGATTTAATGCTTTTGAATAAATCATGTACAAAATAAATTATATTATGTAATAAAGAAACGTATATAAAAACTATAATGGAAGAAATTATATATAATGTATATATATTCTAGTTAAATATGATATCAATAAAGCGAATATAGATTCGGGTAAACGGATACGGATACGGGTACGGGTAATCGGGCGGGTATTACCAGAACCCGTACCCGGCTTAAAAATTATATCAATACCCAAACCCGCATCCAAACCCGCCAACCCGCCCCCGAACCCGATCCAACCGGTTTGGGTTTCGGTTTTCTCGGTCGGTTTCGGGTGCTTTTGCCATCCCTAGCTTACAATCTCTACGATGAACCATAAAACTAAACAGTTACCTACAATTTACTTTTTAATGAAAATCAAACATAAAGTAAATATGATCACATGTCACTCCATAATAATTGGGTTGGTTCTTTTAATTTTTGAATTTTGACGGATCATGTTGTAATGTCTCAAATGTTTTCACACTAAAATACTATATCACAACAACTTTTGAACCAGCTTTTATTGTTTTTAATTTTTGGACAAAGTTCATACGTCTTTTATGAAACAAGGTGGTTTTTATTTTATAAGTATTTTCTACATGTTGAATCGTAAGCTTTATTTTTATTGAATCATATGTATCGAAATTTGAATGAATCATATATCTCATAGGTTTTATATCGTCATGAAAGAGTGATATATATGAACATTTATTTTTCTTTTGAATGTTTATTATATAATTATAGCTTTTGAAATTTTCTGCATAAATTCATGCAAGTGACATCTTTATAATTTTAAAGATAGTTAATTATTGAATCGTTATTACTCGATGAGTAATGATTCAAAAGAAAAAAATTAATAAAACGGACTCAACTATTGATTCAATAATCCATGTAAGATTCAAAATCAATAACTACCAATTTGTTTTAATGATTCACTTATTCGATTATGATTCATTATTCGAAATTTGAATCAATAATCTTGTTATCAGTTATATACCGGAGAATGATGTTCACTAATTTGGTTTTGGTTTGCATATCGGAGTATGGTTCAAAATTAAGACGAGGAAAAAAAACCCCACTATAATGTTCGATTCACTAATTGAAAATAATTCAAATAAAATAACACTAAGAAACTCTAAAGATTCAGTGTATACAAAACTATCATAATTAATTGAACCATATAAAGACATAAAAAAAAGAAAATGAAACATTTATTTTAATGTTTTTTTAAGAAAAGTGAATCGTATATGTATACGTTAATGTGTTCCTATTCAATATAATAAGGATAATGATTGATCAAGTAGATAGGGTGCGGTCAAATTCATATATACGATTCAGTTAAAGAAAAAAAGGAAAGGATAGCTTGAGGGAAAAAAACATGGAAATCCAAATAATGTGATGTCAAATTCGAATTGTGGGAAAGTCAAAACTGTAACCCCCTAGTCATACTTTAGTTTGAATGATTCAATTACTTTCTTACCGTTTTCATCATAAAAAATTGTTTATTTAATCATTTAAAATTAAATGATATCAACGGTCAAGATGGTTTCTCATTTTTCTCAATCTAAAAGTCTTCTCAATGGAACCGGATTCTATATATATATATATATATATATATATATATATATATATATATATATATATATATATATATATATATATATTAGAAGCGTGTCTAGAGCGAATAAAAATTGATTTTGTTGATTCATCAAGCATAATATCGGATTAATCTTCATTGAAGTATTTATCAAAAATTTAGTTTAAAATTGAGAATAAGTCGGGGCATGTTAGTTGGTTTTAAAAATTGTCTCTAAATATATACGGATATACATATTATCTTATTATAAACGTCTTCCATAATATTTTAGAGGTGTCTTCTAAGAGGTTTTTAAAACTGATTTTACCTTTATCCATATCCTTTATTTTTCAATTACGTTAATTATTTGGACACGTATACTATACTTTAATTTATACTACTAAAGTTTAATTTATAACTCATACATATTTTCCCAATGAGGGTGGTGATGGTTCATTATCTTTTGCATCTCCGTAGATTCACATGTGTCTGGATTTTATATGTATATCGTAATCTACTATTCTTGAACAACTTATATGTGTTTATTGTATCACATGGTGAAAATGTTGTGTTTCTGATTCAGGATTAGAAATTTGGTGATTGATATGTATAATTTTTAACATTTTTTTGGTTTTAGTTTTTTGTTAAAGTTAGTGTCACTTAGTTTTTGGTTTCGGAGTCTAAATAAATATGCGTGAATTTTATTTAGATTATTGCATATCAATAAAAATAATAATAATAATAATAATAATAATAATAATAATAATAATAATAATAATAATAATAATAATAATAATAATAATAATAATAATAAAAATAATAATAATAATAATAATAATAATAATAATAATAATAATAATAATAATTCAATGTTGTTTATGAGTTTATGTTTGTTTTTTAATGTTTCTGATTCAATAGAAAAGTTAACATTTTTTTTGGTCGTTTATTTTATTGTTGCCTTTTTTTCTTTTTTTTTTCAACTAACCACCGCTTTCTGTATAAATATAAAAATCTGCATTACACAATCATATACCCCATCCTTTTTACACATACAGTCAAAAAATCCCAATTCGTTTCAACATAATCCCTAATTTCAAAAATAAAAAAATGGAAACTTCATTAATTAAAGAAAACGTGATAAATGCACAACAAAATGGCCAACGACAAACACTACCGCAAGAAGAGGAAGTATTAGACTTTCAAATAAAGCTAATTTCAATCGATAAACAAAAGCTCAAGAGAGCCCCACAGGTAAGCAAACGAATTTCTAAAATTGAAATAGGAAGAAACAACCAAGTTGCAAATGTTTCACCAACAAAAAATCAGGACGGGTATAAACCGATAGTAGATTTTATGAAAAATTGTTGTATTAAGAAAGCGTTTGTCCTTCATCCATCTGCCAAGTATGAATCGTATTTAAGGGAATATTGGTACACAACCACATATAATACAAAAACGAAGCTAATTTCAATGACCATTAAAAAGAGTTCCTTTGAATTGAAATTCGGTGTCAAGACATTTACTAGCCTTTGTGGTTTCGATTATCTTGAAAAAGGTTTTTAGTATGATGAAGAACCCTCTTTTGATGATATCCAGCAAACAATGCTAAAAATAGGTTATAAAAAGGCAAATGGGCCAGGCAAAGCGCTTGAACATACTCTTTATAAGTATTTGTTTCCTGCGAAATGGAAATTGCTTATGACCTATATAAGCAGCGGTTTGGGAGGGGTCTTCAGATCAGTTGAATTATATGCACCAGCTGATTGCACATGGACTTATCAATGGTCTTAAACTAAACTATAGGAAAATTATTTTTAATGACCTTGCTTCCAAACTGAATGTTGAAGTACGTTTTGCAAAACCAGCATATACAAGATTCGTTTCTCTTATTTTGGAAAAATTACTTGGGGAAAGTTATGTGAATTGTGATGAAAAGGCTATCAAGCTTCATGTAATGGGAAATGCAATATTTAGTACTAAACCAGAGTCTTCTGAGGTTCCAATCACATCTGCAATGGAAAGCGTATGCAATATTTAGAACCTACACATCCATTACAAGATATTGGTGGTATTCATAGTGATGGTCATGAGTATTATGCCGATAACTCTGTTGAGCTTGGTGTACACAAAAATGGTAGGGAAGTAAAGACAAAGTCAGTTTCGGGTTTGGTTTATCCAAAGTCAAAAGGATCGCCATCGACGATACCAGCAGGTCATTTCAGACATTTATTATGTTTCCTGAATCAGTTTTGTTATTGGTTTAATGTTAGTACATATTTTCTGTGTTCGTGTATTTTTATAATTTTACTAATTATTACAATTTTGGTTTCAAGGTTGTGGTAATTTTGATTTGTTACAAAGCACATGTCTGATTCAGCAAACTAAGGAAAAGGAAGTTCACGTGAAGTATGTTATTTTTTTTATTTTTTTTTACCAAATTATGAGTTTCATATATCTTTTTCTATATGAGCCAAGATGTCAATGAAGGAGTGAAATCAACACAAGCAAATCATTGTGAATTAGACATGTTAGTTGATTCTTCTAATGATTCACATGAAACTTTGGACAATGTTATTGATTCTGTGAGTACAAGGGTTATTGATGATCCTAAAGTCAATGCAGGTCATTATAGACATTTATAATTGCTTTAATTTTATTCACCTAATTATGTATATTTTAATACAGTTTGAGAATATTAATGTTTTGTTTCTTAGAGCGTGTTCTTTCTGAAACAATTGAAGATGATCTTACAAAACCACAGGAAGATTTGCCTGAACGGTTTAACGATAGATATCATCATGAGGAAGGAAATGATGGTAGTTTGTTTGCTGATATTGCTAGAAGACAGGAATCAGCATTTCATTCATATGTGGGTCTAAACGGATGCGATGATGATGTAATGAATTTGGTTGAAGATCAAGATGAAGAAGCCAGTGGAAATTCAATTCCTTTTGAAAAGGCTCAAAAAAATACAGCAAATGTATCTGAAATCGGTGATTTGACGTACCACGTTCGTCTTCTTACAAGTCAAGTATATGAATTTAAGAGTGAGCAACTGGCTTTTAAACGTCAGCCGATGCAACTTCACAAACCACCAGTTGCATCCACAACAACATTTGTTGTAGATATTGTGAAGGCCTTTCAACCATCATTTTGTTCGATGATGAAAGAAATCAGTGATTCAGCATCAAAGCAGAGAGAAAGAATTGTTGCTGATATTGTCAATGCTTTTGAGCCATCGTTTTCTTTGATAACCAAAGAAATAGGTGATTTAGCGCTAAAACAGAAAGAAACTTTTATGGAAGTAAATAAATTATCTCAATCTTCATTAGCAAAAATATCAGCAGAAGATATCATTAAAGTTGTTCTTTCTGGTGTTAACCCAGAACTCATTAGTCTAAAAGAACAAATCAGAGAGTTTCACACCGAAGCTATTAAATCGATGGAATCATTGGGGCACAGTCTTGACAAGTCTGTTAAGGATTGCCACTCTATAATTTCAAAGGATGTTGGTGAAATTGCAGCAAAACAGAAAAAAATTAGTGAGGGGGTAGAAAATTTCGTCAGTTGTTCATTGCCTAAAACACCTGCAAACGATATAAGTGAAGCTTTAATTGCCGAAATCAAGCTGGAATTGAATAGTTTCATTGACTGTGTGAATGTGGCATTTTCCAAAATAGATTTTAAGATAAATGTTCCAGAAGAGTTCATCAAGGTTAGCGAATCCGTCGCGAATCTCTCTTCTAATGTATCCAGCATTGTGAGTACTGTGACAACTATTTGTCAGAGACCTGTCCAGCTATGCTCTGAAATGCTTGAATTACCATATGTTATTCAAAATTTGAATCAAACAGTGAAGGACATTCTCACTTTTAAAATGGATATTGACCGTTATGCTAACTTGAGCAACGAGAATTTGTCTATATTCAATTATCTCGTTGGGTACTTCAACAATCTTCAAAATGATGTTCGTGTTCTTCAGAAACAAATTGAGCAGATTATTCCTTCAAAAAAGGAGAGAAAGGGAGATCGAGAACTGTTTGATGTTTTAACGATAGATCAAAAAGTTTTGAAGGATAAAGTGTCCAAGATAGCTGACAGCATGTTGCTTCTTGTGCGTTGGGCTGAAAGTATTATGGTGGACAATTCAGCATCGACTTCTAAAACAAATGTTGAAGGAGATAGACCACCATTTAAGCAACCATTCTCTGACAGAAATGTTACATAATTACCATTAGAGCCTGAATCTAATGTAAATTATGTTTCCAATATACCAGAAGAGACAACAACAACTCCTGCAGTTTCTCGTACTGAAAAAGCTCAAGGAAAAACAAATATTGAAGGAGATAGATCACCATTTAAGAAACCATTCTCTGACAGAAATGTTACAGAATTACCATTAGAGCCAGAATCTAATGTAAATTCTGTTTCCAATATACCAGAAGAGACAACAACTCCTCCTCCAGTTTCCCATAGTGAAAAAAGTTTCAACTATGCTAAAGAACAAGGTAAAGATGCGCCGAAATCTCATGATCAGAAAGATCATTATGGGAAGCCAGTTATTGCTGAACTACCGTTAGATCCAAAATCTACTGTAAATCCAGCTTCACATCCGTGTCAAGATACATCGCCATCTTTATCTGAACAACAACCACCTCGACATGAAACATCCATTGATGGTGAAAAGGTTCAGGAAAAAAAAACTGAAATATCTAACGAGCAGTGCATGCAGACACCCGGTGTTGATGGAGGCAAGCAAAACAATACTTGTGAAGAAAATACAGAAGAAGTTATTGGGGAGCCGCAAACCAACACAACACATGCCAACTAGTTAAATCAATCTACTAATACATTCGTGATTGAGCGAGAAAAAGAGAACACAAAGGTAGTTAATCAGAAGCAGCAAGCCAACAAAACACATGATGATCAGTTGAATTAGCCTGCATGCACATTTGGGGT
Organism: Artemisia argyi; assembly: GCA_030686995.1. Lineage (NCBI taxonomy): Eukaryota > Viridiplantae > Streptophyta > Magnoliopsida > Asterales > Asteraceae > Artemisia > Artemisia argyi. The sequence continues at coordinate 14,081 of JARVZY010010027.1, read as the reverse complement.
TGAGAAACAAGAACAAAATCATTATCAGTCTAGACAAAGAAAACGGAAAGAACATGTTGTTGCAGATTCAAGTAAAGAAACGGCTGAATTTCCAGATAAAGCAGCTGAACAATATGGGATTTTTGAATTCACCGCAGAAGGAAAAAAGAGAAGATATATGTTGAAAAACAGAAACTTGTGCAAGAAATGATTCAAAAGAAAAAGAAAGAAACAGAGGCTTCTCATTATGAGGCTTTTAAAATTATCGCAGAGGATGCGAGATTGGATGCTAATAGAATTTCTGAGGAAATTGATGAAGATTACAAACGATTGTTGGACCAATATCGTAATAAAAAGATTCATTATGATAGGTATGTTAGAGCGATGGATCCGAATTGTCGACATCATCTTGAGAAAATTAAATATGTTTATATCTTGACAAAAAAGGGCTCTATTGATGTAACTATACATAGGGATTCTTGGTTTAACTACGAAACACACAGGAATCTCTGTCTGTGTGATTTTAATGTGTACGAATGGGAAGAAATTCGGCAATGTATAAACAGAAAATCCAGTGCCCATGCCAAAACTATAATGTCGCGTATTGAAGCCGGGATGCGCGAATTGAGACAGATTGGGAAAATGCTTGGTGTTAATGAAAATGTCGATTTAAAGGAACTTGACCCAATGATTGAATTTGAGGAGATTGTGAAGAAAAGAAAGCTTTCAAAAATCGAGAAGGATGGATCATTCGTTGCTGGAATAGAATACGATCTCAGTCTTCCTCTGGAACTGGTGAATAAACAATGTCGGGATGGTGAAGTCATATATGAACCAGAATTTGGTATGTTGTTCAGGAATAGATATATGCACAAGTGTTTTATCAGGGCAAGGGATATTCATAAATGTTCGTTAGAAAATTTGTATATTTTACAAGCCATGTACGTCCATAGATTAAAAAACACTTGTCCCATAATGTCAACGGAGAAAGAGTTTGCCAGGCTGGTTGAAGCAGAGATTAGAGAGAAAATCACAAATTACCCAGCTCATAAAAGAATCAAGCTTAAAGGAAATAAATTCTAAGTTAGTCTATGTTTCTTTTTGATGTTAGATGTGTTTTATGTATTGAAATTTAAATTTAAATTAAATTATGAGATAGTTATCTTAACAATATCTTTTCTATATTTAAATTTAAATTATGTCTATATAAACACAAATAGTAATCGAAAATAATTCATTATTAGGTAGTGCGCTTTGAAGTGTAATAGGTTTACTCAATATATATTTTAACAGTATATACTATTATCATTCATATACTTTTTGTTAATAACGAGCGGGGCACCAGCGCGTTGCTGCGTGAATGTTGTGTTTAATTTAGACTCGGAATAAAATGATTGTAAAAAAAATTATTTTTGTTATTAAGGATTAAATTTGCAAAAGATTGGTAACGGGGGACTAATGGTGCGATTTATATATAACCTGAGGGAACATTTTGGTAAATTCCTTAGTAACAGTACATAATATTAGGGGTGGCAATCGAGTCGTGTTCGTGTTGACCTATTCGGGTTCACGTGTTGGCGGGTTAATATAACCTCTACCCAAACACGACCCATTTATTAATCGTGTCAAGAAACTCAACCCTAACCCGCACCTGCCTAACACGTGTAACCCATTTTTGACCCATTTAACCTATTTAAATAAATAGGTCAAGTCGCGAATAAGGTTAGTGGTTTGTTGATTTAACTAGCTTAAATGCCAAAATGATATAAGGATTTAAAATAGGATAAAAATAACAGATAAATAAGTATACGACAATCTTCTCAATTATAAGTGTCAACTCTATGATATATGATGTATAATAGTAATTCAATCATATTAAGTACATAACAGAATACATTTAATCCACATTTAACATAAAAAAGACATGTTATATATTTTATTTTTAGAGTCTTATATACTTAAACGGGTTCACGGGTTGACCTATTTAATATTTACTCAACCCAAACACGACCCATTTATTAAACGGGTTAGACGGGTTGACCTGTTTTTGACCCAAACATGTTTACTCTCAACCCAAACCTGTTTAACTTCGTGTCGTTTATCGTGTCGTGTCGACAATTGCCACCCCTAGTATATATAATTTTGTAAATTCCTTAGTAACAGTACATATCACTATTCTTAAGCAAATGATTTTTAGTATATATAATAATATACCCTAAACTGTGTTTACATTAATATTTTATCAATGTCATCCAGATACATTGCTTTCATAATTTGAGTTTACTATCGGAATCACCGAAAAAAACAATGAAGATGGAGTAACATATAAAAAAGAAATTGTCAATGATTGTGATTTGAAAGTTAATTATACAAAGAAAATGCATAATTATGATGTTAATTTTGAACTAAAACCTGTTAAAGATTTGAGGCAAAGTGATCGGTGTTTTCCGAACGATCCTTTTTCTTTTTCTTTTTTTGTTACCGCCCGACATGTTATGGATATTGTCAATGTGAATGCAGAAGCGATGAATGTATTTGCGTAATAAACGCTTGCAATAGTTCATCTGAAGAAGAGGTATAAATACATGTTTTGAATTTCATTATAATTTTATTTATTTATTTTTAAATGAAAACCGTTAGTTTTATCTTCAAAATTTCTCCCTTTTCAGGCTCGAGCGAAGTGGAAAAAAAAAACTACAAAAATATATGGAACTTAAAGCCTTTTGATTCTGATAAGAATCTATTGAAGGAAAAAAGTTTGAATATGATAAGGGAGATGGTGCAGATAAAAGGGATATTGGTCGTTTTGCTGATGTATTGGTTGTTGATGCGGAGAAAAAAGATGGTGTAGACAAAAAGGATATTAGTCGTTTTTCTGATGTATCCGATTGTTGATGCGGAGAAAAAAGAAACGTAAAAACGAAAACATCCATACGATGAGCCTTATGATGAAATGGATTAAAAAAGAAACGTAAAAAAACTGACGAAAACGGGCGAAAACGTAAAAAAACGGAAGAAAGCGTTAAAAAATGGACTAAAAGCAAAAAATTGCACCGTTCGTCCTTGCACCATTCGTCCTTATAGTGCGAAATGACTATTATACCCTCATAAGCAAACAAGTTAACGAGCGTTAGTCCACCCCGTTAAAGGGAGGGACTAATGGTGCATAACGTTTCTGAGTTAAGGATGAACGGTGCAATTTTTTTGGTCAAAGGACGACAGGCTGCGGTCAACGCAAAGCACAAGGACGAACAGTGTAGTTTACTCTTTTTATTTGATTCATCGGAAGAAGTCCAAGCGAAGGGTGATTTATTTTTATTTGTATATATTTCGATCTTTGATGTGGACATTTTGTAAATGTTTTGGATTAAATTTATTTATCTCCGTCTCAAAATTATTGTCATGAGTGAGAAAGCACTAAGGCTATGTTTGGCGACACGTAGCAGTAGCAGTAGCAACAAGCAGTAGCAGTAAGCAGTAAGTAGTAGCAGTAAGCAGTAGCAGTAAAAACGTGTTTGGTAACGTAGCTGTAACTGCAATTATAAAGTGTTAAACAAGTAAATGTTTACCGCTTGTCGCTTGTCGCTTGCTGCTTCTCCACGAAGCATTTAAGATTGGAGCGGTTAATCATGTTTCAAACGCTTGTTGAGGTGTTGCCAAACAAGCAAGATATTGCTTACCGCTTGTCGCTTATCGCTTATCGCTCTTAAACGCTTCAAAAAAGTTGTTGCCAAACATAACCTAAGTTTAATAAAAATGGGACCCTTATAAATCTCAACCACTCAAAGAGTATATTCCCCTAATATATTCTCTAGTTTTTACTAAATATGGAAAGTGGACAATCTTTTTGAGACATCCAAAAATGAAAATATGGACAATTATATTGAGGCGGAGGGTGTAACATTTCCACTTAACCTATGTGGTATATGCAAAGATGTATGACAAAGAGAATAGCATTATCATCAAATTGAACTTAAAAAATGTACAATCATTTCTTATAAGATACATGTCACAAATTTGATATTTTTAAACTAAATGATTTCACTTTTCATTATCATCAAACTTGAAATTAAAAACTATACAATTATCACCACCCAAAAAAATCTGTACACATTAAAATCATATGTAATCATTTTTTTTAATCATTTACGAAACACTCTATAGTGTTTTCTAAGATTTTTTCCCAAGAGGCTTTTCCAAATATTTTTCCAAGATATAAAGTGGGGGTTCTCACCTCCTATTTCCTCCAACCTATGAACTCATTACAAAGGCCAAAACATGTTTCTCATTAATCGATTCCCAAAATGTGGCAAAAATACTCATGAACCGTGTCATCTACAGTATCATCAAATCTGAATTCAAAAATTCCTCAAATCTGAACTTTAAAGGAATACTTTTGCCACCACTCGACGTCGGATGGATCGAATCTGAACTTTAGTGTAATATCACATATGATATATCACATGTGATTTTTTGGGCCACGAAAAAAAAATGTGAAAAAAAAGAAATTTTTTATTTTTTTTGTCGGAAATATGTCAAAGTGCCTATCTATAGGAAGATAATTAAATGCTCGTTGTAACGGTATATTTTTTTCGCTTAACGATTAACGGTTTGAAAGATATTAATATTTAAAAAAAAAGAGGAAGAAAGTGGGTTTTGTAAATTGCTGTGATTAATCTCATCCATTAGATCAAATAAAGATGGAGGAAAGATGAAGGGTTGATATTATTCCCTTGGCATGTAAAAAAAAAAAAAAAAAAGTTTTGTCCTCAAATTATCTTTCATAATAGTGACATACATTAAGTACCCGTTTGGTTTAGGGGTGTCAACACTGTTGGACTGGATTTAAGTTATAATACATTGTTTGGTAGCTTTTTGAAAGAAAAAGTAAAGGAATCATTATCAAAAAATCATTCCATGCAATTTTGAGTACTTTTGGTCTATTCCGTCTGACAAATTTATGTCAACCACACAACTTAGTTACTTTTTCTTATATTCTTTGTCTTTTTGTTATAAATTTTTTAAATCAAATAATTAAATATCTTTAATTAAATATACAAATTAAATAATTATTAATTTTCTTTCTCTTACATTTCTTTCAAACCATTCCTAAATCCAAATACAATTCTAAACCCACTTACAAACCAAACGGAACCTTATATAACCTATAATATTTTGTTTTATATACCCTTGCAAATGCTTTATCAAGGTTAGTCACCCAAGTAATTATGACTGTTAGGTCATTACGGCTGACAACCATATCATATCAAAATGGTAGCCGCCTACAAAACGTGTAGACCGAAACAAACAGTGTAATTATTAGATTCCTGCAATATTTGGGGTAAATATTACAGTGCATTAAAGTTTTTTATTATTTCGCCACGCTTTATGCATTAAAGGATTGTACCGTGTTCAATGTATTATAGTGTCATTAAATGGATATTTTTTACTATTAAAATAACCAAAACAATCACTTAGCTTGATTGTTTAGGAATTTTCTTGCGATATTTGGACGTAAACAAAGTTTCCGATAACATTATGCATGCTATACAAAATTTTTAAAAAACATATTTATTTTCATTGATATATTATACACCGTGTATGAATGTCACGTTTTCGGGTTGCTTTGAATAATCAATCAGTAAAATAACTTAGTTCAGCGAAAATGGACCCTCATAAGCAAAGCATTTAGTGGAATATAATTGGAGGAATGCCAAAAAATTAAAGGTTTGGGAGTTGAGTTATACTGATAGCCACGATTATAATTATTTACATGTTAGCTATAATACCTTTAAGATACATTAAATTAAAACTTTTAGATAAACACGCTATGTTTCTATTGCTATGCAAATCGTTGTGTCACTGGTGCAATAAAACTTATAATTATAATAAAAATATTATGTTTCTGACACGTGTCCCAAACTGTTAACCACACTGCCAATGCTTTTTTATATTAAAATTTTTGATTTTGACATTGATATATAAATTAATATATTTCTGATACACTATATATAAACTTTCTGATAAATATGTTACGCGTTTCTGATAAATTGAACGTAAGCTTTCTGATGAACATGTGTTTCTAAAACATATATTTTCTAATAAACATCCTATTTGTGATAAGCACATAACGTTTCTGATAAATTTAAAAACTCATCAGATCCGATTCCAAACCTCTTTCACAACATAATCTTCATAACCTATAATTAAATACAGTATATCTTCTACAAAACAAAAATCATTTTAAAATCTACAACTTTAAAATATCATCAACTTTCACAATTACCATCTTCTTAAAATTGATTCTACAACAAATCAAAGCCCCTTTTCTAAACAAAGAGTTCTGTCATGCACTTGAGCCTTTAATAAAAGCAATATTTTCACGCATGCCAGTCTCTTGAGTTGTTGGATCATATTTTGGGATATTGAGTTTGACCCTTTGCCTTCTACAACAAAACAGAAGAAAGGGAAAAATCAAAAATGATCTATTCTTTGTTGTGAATTTCTTCAGCAAAATTCTTGAGGAATGGGAACTGCACAACCCAGCGAATAACCCTCCATTAAAAATGTTAGCAAGAATTAAAGGAAAAATATCTGGGGGAGCAGACAAATCAGATAATCAAAATGGCCAACTCAATATTGGGTAATTGACTAATTTAAAAGCAGAATTAACATCATTTTTGTACAATGATCTCGTTATCTTATTTTTTCTGATAACCATATGTGTGTGTTTTCGGATATGAATTATAGGGAGTCGAATGATTTAGATAAAAGGTATTTAAATAAAAAGGGTTTGTTGGTTGTTGAAGAGACACTCTATATATTTAATGGGAATTGATTTGCACACTCAAACTTTTGATTGGAACACTCCACTGTGTGCATTGAATACTTGTACAAGTTTCACAATGTACTTTAACTGTTTGTACAGTTGAGTGTCCCAATCACAAAATTGAGTGTGCAAATCACCTCCCATATTTAATAGAGCGTCGATTCGGTGAGCTCTGATTGGTTGCCTACATTGGTTGCGTCATTTTTGCGTCAGTGTTTGGGAGCCCATCCTGCTGGCCCGTTTGGCATCCCTTTCAAAATATTGGCCCAGTTTTTTTTTTTTTTTCTTTTTTTTTTCTTTTTTTTTTTTTTTTCATGACTATATATACAGATCCAACTATTATTTTTGGAAAACCACGGTACAAATATAATATATTTGAAAAATACATGTTTATGAGTTTTGTTATTCTAAGTAATGTTTATGTATTTTATTTATTTATTTATTTTTTAAATATGTATATCGAGTGCTATTTTGGCCAGCGAACAACCGGACTACTTTCTACTTCAAAAAAAAAATACCGTGCAATAGTCAACGACATGAAACAACACCCCCACCCCCCCCACCCGCGCGCAACGCGGTGGATCGTCTCCCACCTCGTTTCAATAATAGAAGGTCATCATTAGGGAGGCCCAACTAATGATCTTACAGCCAATAAAGAACCATTAAGAGCCTGATTTTATAACGAGATATAAATTGCATAAATTTCTTTCATGGAAATATTATGTTATTAAACACGTGTTCCTACAGTGCACTCTTATTGCCCATGTAACGGGCTGGGTTATAGGACTTCACCTTTTGTACTTCAACAATTTTTGGTGCAATACATTTACCGGGGAAGGGAAGGGATCCGGTAAGAAGAATTTTTAACCACACATTTCAAATAAGGGAGAGATTTTTCAATGGGAGATGCATCTATTTTTATAGGTGCATCTGAAATTTGTGGTTGTGGCTTCTTCATATCATTCTTATTTTAAATTTTTTCTTATCAAATATATATATATATATATATATATATATATATATATATATATATATATATATATATATATATATATATATATATATATATATATATATGCTTTTAAGGTGATTTTTAATAACAATAATTTAATAAGCTACAGGTTGATTTTTAATAACAATATATATATATATAAGCCAAAATCAAATCGTTCATAAGTGATAAAATAAAATGTGAGTTTTTATAGTGTATGCTGAAATTGGGTATGATTCAATAAGCTACAGGTTGATTTCTGTACGGGTTGACTTTATGACAGATTCAACAATCAAAGGTAACACCCTGCCATTAAAAGTTAAAACTTAACATATACAGTAAGTATTCAAATTCAAATGGAATTACTAGGTACAAAACGTTTACAACAAAATCGCACAATTTCAAAAGAATTTTGCGATTATGCACGTGGACAAAAATTTGGACATAGGAAAATGCTACTTCCTCCTGCAAATTATTCCAAAATATCCTCCATTATGACAAGGGTCATAATTGACGGCTTGGATGCAAAGAGAGAGAGAGAGAGAGAGAGAGAGAGAGAGAGAGAGAGAGAGAGAGAGAGAGAGAATGGGTGAAAATATATATAGAATATTATTGTACATCATGCATTGAAAACTTGTATTTTTGGTAAATATACAAGTTTTTGAGTTTTAGTCGGTATATATGCAATTCTCCCTAAAAATGATTAGCATGAGAAATTGAAAGAATTGTCCCTAAAGTAGCCCAAATGCGAAAAATACACTGAGACAAAAAGTATTGCAAAAACCACATTAATCTTTTTTTTTTTTTTTTTTTTTTTTTGCAAAACAGCAACCGAGAGCGACTTTTTGCTAACGCCCATTATTCTCCTCGTTAAGTCAGGGTCAAACGCAGTGAATGACTAGTATACCCTCGACTTCTTCCGCATTTGAATATTTTGAATTTCCAATTAATTACAGTATATTCCTAAATCAAGAACATCAAGAACAAAACCCAGAATTGAACGTAAAGAAAACCCAGATCCCTTACAATTGGAATGAACATCAAATTATAATCACAAGAAATATATCATCTAATAATTCTACATTAACAATCTAATCACAAAAATACACTTCCCTTTTAATAGACTAGCTTCAATAATCTCTTCCAACGACATACAATCAAAATCTTTCTTTCTCTTGCTTAATTCGTGAAATCTTGTCGCGTTAACCTTCTACAAGACGGAAACATTTCCGGGATGATAATCGCCCGCCACACGAGTTCTTTTCGTTATTCGAAAAGACCATGACTCAGTGTCGCCATTTGAACCTCAACAAATTCGAAATATGTACACAGTACTATATCCAGTTTGAGCCACATTTCAACAACTGGATCCTATACGATGTAATGCCCAAAAGCTTGAGTATTAGAATAAATATTAAACATTAAAAGATATGACAAAACGGCTATGGTTATAGATTATGGAAGGAATATAACATGAAAATGCGTGCATAATATGTATAACTTTAAGGAATAAAACCTGCATATTTCCGGATGCATATTTTCGTATCTTCGGTGGAACATTCAAGTTTCTTAACAAGGTAACCCAGATCATCTTTGTTGGGATTCAACTTTATTACATCAAGTCTTGGTCATTAAGTTTTATACTAGGTTGCTCAATAGTACATTTATATCATGTTTTATAAGTTTTAAGTTAAGAATATAGGTGTGGACAAAGTATAAGGGCTAAGCATGTAATATTGTCTAAGTAAGGTGAAGCCCTAATCCTCACCTATATATAGTGTTGTATACCCTCCTTAGAGGGGGTTGGTTCTCTTAATTTTAGTGTTGTTCTTTCATTTTAACATCAAGGGTTCCTTCCACTCTCTCTCTCTAAGATCTACTTTCTCTCTCTAGAATTCTAAGTGATTGTGTTTGTAAAATGGTGACCTAACAAGTGGTATCATTCGCCAAGTGATAATATAGGTTGATTTAGGTTTGATTTGGTAGAAAAACTAGGTTTCTAAGTGATTTTTTAGTGATTCGTGTACTGTTCATAGTAGCTTGGTATATCGAGTTTGAAATTGGTTTCTATCGAGTTAGGAGTATTAACTAGATCTATCGAGTTAAGTGTCACTGTCTATTGAGTTAGACAGCTTGGTATATCGAGTTAGGGATCTTAGCTTGGTATATCGAGTTAGACAGTTTGGTCTATCGAGTTTGGCTATTTGTGGTTTGGCGAGTTAGCCAAGTTTTTTCTCCTAATCGACTTTCGAGTTAGGAACAGCGTTGCCTCATTCTAAGTCGAAACTCTGCCCAAATATTCTCACCTTATCGAGTTAGGATATCAAGGACTTATCGAGTTTGGTTAACTTAACTTGGTTATCGAGTTTGGACGTTTACCTTGCTTATCGAGTTTGAAACACAGGGTGTATTTATCGAGTTTGGACCATTCTTAGACTTGCTCTTATCGAGTTTGAACCTTCAGTACTATCGAGTTTGGAACATCATTTCTTATCGAGTTTGAGATTTTATTTGAACATACCGAGTTTGAATCACGTAACAAGTTTAATACCTAATCTTAATTACAACCTTTATTTATCTTTAACGATCAAAGTTTACCATAATCACGAAGGATGTCTCAACCACCTCATCAATACTTCTCTAATCCTCGACAACAACATCAGCAGTATCAGCCACAGTATCAGCAGTCTCAGCAACATCAGCATCAGCAACAACAATATCTTCCGCATATTATGAATCGACAACCTCCTAATCACAATCCAATACATGATTACCTAATGATGCAACAACACCTCATTGCTCAACAACAACCTAATCAAGTGCAACAACAAAACACTCAGTTCTCCTCCAAACAACCTCACTGGTTCGACAGAATGTGTGAAGTTATTACAACTCAACAATCCCGACATGAGGCAGGATCACTTGAAACACCTCCAATGCTAACACCTGGGAACTATGTTCAATGGTCAAGTCGATTCTTAAGATTTCTTGAATTAAAGAAACCTCATGGGCAGTTCTTAAAGCAAGTGATACTTGAAGGACCATTTGAGTGGCCAACTAAATTTGACGCTGGTGATCCAACTGCAGATCCTCCACGTCCTCCTGGTGATAGACCTCTTCCAGAATCTGCACTTACTGAAGAACAGAAACTACATCGTGAAGCTGACACGTATGCAATGGCTTATATACTTCAGGGTATACCAAATCCGATCTATCGAAGTGTCGATGCTCAGAAAACAGCCAAAGCTATGTGGGAACACGTTCATCTCCTTATGGAAGGCACTCAATTGAACAAAGATGACATGGAATCCAAGCTTTACATGGAATACACTGACATCAAAATTGAACCTGGAGAGTCACTTGAATCCTACTATCATCGTTTCACTAATGTGGTCAATGATCTGGAACGTCACAAAATCACAGTACCGAGGATAGCTGTGAACTCCAAATTTGTTGGTAGTCTTGGCCCTGATTGGCAAAAATATGTGACATTTGTCAGGCAAACCAAGAATCTTCATGATGCACCATATGGTTTGTTGTATGATTTTCTAAAACACCATGAACCTGAAGTGGAAAAAGATAGAGCTCTACGAGGAGGATACACACCAACTTCAACACCAAATTCTTTGGCTCTCGTAGCTCAATCTCACTATGCTCCACCACCAATGTCAAATCATGCATATGTTCAAGAGCAGAACTACTTCAGTTATCCACAATCTTCCACCTCGAACCACATGGCCCCTTATGATTCATCTCTACAGAATGATTCTACTCAACTTGTTCCGTTAAACAACAATGATGCTGTGTATTACTCAAAATCTAATGATGATGACGATGATGACTTTAATACGTTGAATCAGGGACTTGCTCTTATTGCTCGTGCATTTAGCAAATTCTCAAACAAAACAAACAACCGTCAACGATCATCTTCAAACACAAGGAATCAAGCTGTTGTTCAGGATGGTAGGGTTGAAGTTCAGAATCGTAACTTTGGTCGATCTGGTTCAGGGAGTACTTCAGGAAATTATGGGAATGGTCAAAGGTTTAGTAACAATGGTGGGTTCAGGAACAACTCAGGATCTTCTCAGCAAAGGTCTGAATCAGTTGCTACCAGGAACACCAACTCAGGGAATGCAGTGTGGTGCTACAATTGTAATGAGCAAGGTCATATAGCTACAGCATGTCCCAAACCGAGAACTCGGGGTAGTCAGTTTCACAAGCAGGCATTACTCATGGCTCTTCAAGATGAAAAAGATGGACATTTCCCTGAACAGGAAAACAACTTCATGGCAAATGTGCACAACGATGATGACATGGAAGATCTGGAAGCCAATGCTGCTGTGATGCTTATGGCCAACATGCAGGAACTTAAGCTCAATGATTCATGTCCAGTGTATGACACTGACGGCTTGTCTCAGGTACATGACCTCAATCAATGCCTTATTAATGAAATAGTTTCACCTTCTGCTTCTGAATCAGATATGGCGCAAGTTGTTCCATCTACATCATCTTCATCACCTCAAAAAGATGAACAAATAAGCACAGTTGTCATTTTCGATGATGACACAGTTGTTTCATTTGATGATCCTATTGAGAATAATGAATATGATAATTTCGAACAACATGAACCATCATTTGATCCAGACCCTGACCTTATCTTGTTATCTAAACAATTGGATGCTCAGAAAATGCAAATCATTAAATGCAACGAGAAAAACAAAGTTTTAAAAGAAACTAACGCAGCTCTTGCAAATGATATTGAGAAATATAAAATACAACTTTCATATCAGGATGAAAAGATTAAACGAGCAAAAAGTTTTGAAAAAGATTTTCAAGAATCTTACATCAAAGAACAAAATCTTCAACATCAAATGCACGTTTTAATCGAGACAAACGGAAAGTTGGTTTCTAAATTGGAAAAGGAAAAGTGTGAACTCAAAAATAAAGTTGCTGAAATTCAAAAGTTGCTTTCTACGACAGAAACAGAATTGTCAAACTGCAAAAAGGATTTTTGTGAACATAAAATACGAAAACGAAAGTTTATCGATAAATTAATCGGTGAAAACGTTGATCTTGAAAAACAAATCAAAGAGTTTCGTAATGTTGTTTACAAAACCGGGGGCTCAGTCACAACAATTCAAAAGTATACTTTAAAACCAAGATCTGACAAAGGATTTGCACTTGGCGATTTCAGATCAATGTTTCTTAATAAAGCACTCAAAACGATTCCTAAGATTTACAGTATGGATTATATGCTTGATGATACGATTGTGCGTACTGTTGTTCACGACACTGAGGAAGAAGAAGAACTTGAGGAAGAGAGTCGATCGAAAATGAGTCAAGTTAAATATTGCAAATCATATGATTACTCAAAACGACCTCATATTTCTAAATCTTTTGTCACTCAAAAAGAAATACCTGAGAAATCATGGTATGTCACCGAGTCATACGTTTCGTCTTCTAATGCGGCTCCTGTTCCAACTGTGGCTCAAGTGAACGGTCCTTTACCATTTTCTGGTGAAGTAACACCTTTACCGAAAAGCTGTCGAATTTTGAATTTTTTCAAAACATTTATGGAAGATATCGACATTTTGGAGGAAACAATTGAACGTAATTCAGAAATAAAAATTGAAACTTTTCAATCCGCTTACGAGCGAGAAAAGAGAGATATTTTTCAGAAACAAATGCTGCCAATTGTCAAACACCTCCGTCTTTGTGCCACACGTTGGGAACATGAACTTCAGAAAGAAGTACAAACAATGAAAGATGTTTTCGAGTCAAATGAAAATACGATTTTGGTTCAAAAACAAAGAAACAAAGGTTTAATAAACGATGCTGATCGACTCTTGGAACAAGTTCTCAATGCTGATATTTTGTCTGTTATCATGAATGATCTTTATAAATCTGGTACTTCTATGCTTCAGAACGATCATTGTGCTGATAATAATTTGTTGAATGCGGAAATTGAGAAACTTAAGAGGGAAAACGAAAGATTGAGAAAGATCAATGATGATGTGTGCAAACAATTTTCAGAAGAGAAATTTCGACTTAACAAACGTCTTGATTGGTGTCAAGCTCAAACAAATGTTATGGCAATGAAACTTCAAAGTCATAACATTTCAAACTCTTGTCAAAATTGCAAAAACATGGAATCTTTCAAAAGTTTGTGTCTCAAATACGAGAAAGAAATTGAACTCTTGAAAACTGATAATGAAAAATGGGATCAAAACAGTGTCGATTTCAAATATTGCATTGGTTTACTTGAGTCTGAAATTCAGGATA
>JARVZY010010026.1:0-23297 GCA_030686995.1 Artemisia argyi | reverse complement strand
GCAGAAAAACGCACCATCATCAATGGATTGCCAGGTTTATTTTGACGAACACATATCAAAATGATCCGGCTTTTTGCTTCCATTTTTTAAAGGCGGCATGATTTAGAAATTAGGTTATGTGAATGCTGGGGATGATTTCTTAGATTATGTGTAATTCGCCGGCATGATTTAGGCGGCATGATTTTCTGTTTTTTAGTTAGGGTTTGTGTTTTAGGGATGTTGTGTGTGTTTGTTTGATCCGATTGATGTTTATTTGGGGAGATTGTTGGAGATGATTCATAGGAAAATAATATTGGATTTGTGATTTTAGGATTTTGATTAGGGTTTGTTGAGAGGATAGATGTGTGTGTGTTTTTTGGATGTGTAAAAAATGAATGAGATAGATGGTCTTCCGCCCAATTCCTTGCTTAGTTGACTGCTTTGGAGTGAAATTGAAGGACAACCGTTGGATAGGGCTAAATGCCACGTGGCGAATTTAGAAGAATTTTGAGGAGGAGATTAGTTTAGAAAACCTTGTTTTATATAGATAGTAGATATATATATATATATATATATATATATATATATATATATATATATATATATATATATATATATATATATATTAATGTTTTATTGAAAATTTGTACACTTAATATTTGTGTTTTTACTATAAACACACTAAGCTATGATAGAATTAGTTGGGAGTTCAAGGGTTTTTTACTAAGCTTCTCAAAAAAGCTTATAGTTTTATCATAACCTTATTGTGTTATGGTAATTGAATAAGCCAATAAGCACCTTTAATAAGCATAACCAAACATCCCTTTAGTTCAAATCTGAAGATTTTTGATTTGATGTAATGACTAACTTTGTTGTTATCCTCACTATAATGCAACATGTTAGTGGTTTTTGCAGTTTTATGATCTTATCGCACACACTAAAGTGTAATGCAATTTGTTGTGTGCGCTTTTTAGAGGAGGATTAAGTATCAACACATGATTGTCATGGAAGGTTAATGTACCAAAGATGTGTTTTAGTGCCTATATGGAGAATTTTATGGTAGGAATTCTTTTCGGAGTGTAATTTGTCTTTGAATGAATTAATAAAACTTAGCAGGTGTTTGCCGTCATTGATAACACTATGGGTGTCAACCAACGGTCTAAAATATGGGTGTGTTTACCTTGATGATTTAGGCCAATTGTGAAGAAAGTTGCATTAAAGTAAAAGGTCGGTAAGGATTCAAACAAACCTAAAAGACTTGCGGATGTACTCTGTCATTTTTTATGCATTTATAATTTACTTATACAAGTAATAATAATTTCTTTATATAGTTCGGGTTTAGAGAAAAAATATTCTTATACATTATAAATAATCGTATGATTAAATTTGAGTTCTACCAATTACATTTTTTTTTTGTTTCTCTTTATGTAATAAAGAAACTATAGTGTAAGCATCTATGTTAATTTGGTAATTTTATGATCAAACATGAGAAGTAAATAGCACAAACTTAAGAAAATACAAATTTTCAAACAAAAAGGTACATTAGTAAACATGATATGATGGTTATTCATAATAAAGGAAATGATTCAATCTTAAAAGCTATCTAAATATGCTACATATATTAACGAAAATATAAGTAAAAAAAAATACCAGAATTACAAAACACATCGTAAATTGATAGCACGGGTTTACAAAACTAAAAGCATATATCACTAACATATCATGCAAGTCAAGTATCATCATGTGATTTTCCTTGAATTATAAAATATAATTTTTAATCCAAAACCATTCTCCTAAAATAATAGGTAGATTATAACATATATACATATGATTTTTTATTTTTAGTCCACTAAGTAAAACTATTTGAAACATGTTAAGTGGTTCATATCTTAATCGATTAAAATACATAATCAAAACGAAATTTTAAAAACCCTGTGCGTGCACAGGTATTATAACTAGTATTAATTACACAAATGTATTTTGGAGAGATTCATTATTAAAATAATAAGTAAAGATTCAATATGAACTAAAACTTGCTATTTTGACTAACATGGAAAGATGAGTGACTATGTCGATCTATTTGTAGATAGATTTGATCCTAGTTATATTTACTTTAAGTGAGTCAAATGAAGGAATTAAATTTTTAACTGAATTAAGTTAAAAGAAATTTGTCACTTGAAGTAGTCAACCACAGTCTTTTTGAAAGTCGTCTTTTTCTTCTTCTTCTATGAAATAATTTTGATAGAATTGAATACAGTAGATTAAGCTTTAAATTTCAGGGTCAAGCTCGAATGTGTTAGATTGATAAAACCCCTTTGGGTTAAACTTTATTAATGATAAATTGAAATCATAATAAAATCCTAATAGACCTCAAGCCTACAAGCCGGGCTTGGGTAAAATATCTCATCTGTTACTCTCCCGCAATCTGAGTGGCGAAATCATGAAAGCTCGGATTGGATGAGAAAGCTAAATAAACATTAAGCTATTAAAGCAATAAAGTTTTGTTGATGAAGACATTCGACAGCAAGCGGAGACAAATCTTCATCTACAGCAGCGAAAGCAATTGTTTTACATGGAATACGGGATCCGTCAATGAATCAAAATGACTTTGCGCTTGACCATATCACATGATTGATCTCTGTAGTTATTTACGAGTCCATCAACCAATCAAATTTCTTTTTTGTCTATATATATTCCTTGTATTGTAGTATAGTCATTGTGATAAAACAAATCCTTCCAACGACCATTTTTTGCTACAAATGAACTTAACGAACATATTTGTGATTACTTTTCACTTTGTAACATCTATTGTCTACTATTTTGAAATATCATCTTTTTGTGAATTTTGTACAAGTGCTGTAATCGGCTATCAGCTAAGCTTGTTGCTAGTCCTTGTACAAAATTCACAAAAATGATATTTCAGAAAAGTAGACAATAGAAGTTACGTTCTAGTGAAAAGTAGTCTCCAATATGTTAGTTAAGTTCATTTGTAGCCAAAAAATGGTCGTTGGCGGGAATCTTTTTTTTATTATTTTTGGTTTTTCTTGTTCGATTTTCTATCTAAAAAGATGTTCATGAGATTTTCTCCTTTCACATTAAATATACTATATAGATAAGAATAAATAAATAAATAGTGAGGAAGGGGGAATGATAAAAATAACTAATTTTACACACATATTTCATCAAATACCTAAAAATCAATTATTCATGAAATTAGCAAGACCTTTTTTTTTTTTTTTTTTTTTTTTTTTTTTTTTAAATCGCAATGTTGAAAACTAGGAACGCTAGCCTTGCTAGTTTTCAGACGACTACAGAGGTTCACCTTGCCTTTTTTTTAAAAAAAAAAAATAGTAAGGTTTTGTGATTTTTGTTTTTGCTGTAACTAACTGGTGGAGGAGTTAAACTTGTCCATCTTTGATCCGTTAAAGCTATCGTAAGTCATCTTGTCAAAACCTCGCTAATCTTTTACAGAAAAATTGAAAAATGTTGCTAACTTTTAACCTTGCTAGTTTTCTAAAAACTAGCTATACCTTTTGATTAAAAAATAATATTAATAATAAATAAAATAATAATAATCACTAATCACGTCAAAACCTCACTAATCTTTGTATTTTTTTAATTTATTATTATTATTTTTAAATCATCAAAACGTAGCAAGACTTTTGTGATAAAAATTAAATATTCGATCCATTATGTTTGTAACATTAGTTATTTTTATCATTTTCCTCCCAAGCAAATAAAAAAAAAAAAAAAAAAAAAAAAAAAAAAAAAAAGTTGGTCCACAGGTCTATGAGTATTTGCGCTATATCAAAAAGGTTTCGAGTCTAACATTGTGAGTGGTCACAAAATCAAGTTATATGGCAGCAAGTCTCAATGAATACGTATAGTAGTAAATAAATTTTATGCCATGTCTTGCATTTTAATAAAGCTCTTGTTTAATAAAAGGATTTTTAATTAAGTATATTAAAGAAATAGAATGTGTTTAATTGATAAGTTGGTTAAATTAAATGAAGGTATTTTTTACCAACCGTATTTTTGTCATGTGTATAAAGCATGGTTGGGGATATCCTAATTTGGTGCCAACGTGGAAGATCTTGTTCCCAAATTCTACATATCTTTTTGTTGCGTGATGTTGCACATTCTTTCCTTCTTTCCTCCTCTTTTTGGCTTATTCAACTTTAGTTAATGCAGTAAAATAGTGAGATATCCTCGCCCCTTCAACAAAAAACTAAAACAATCGAATTTTGTAGTTCATTCATGGTATATGCTAATCCGAACGTTATAACAGTATAAACTTTTAAAATAAATTATTTTATCAAACTAGATGAATAGCCATGCATACTGACGATACATAACGACAAATAATTATACTTGCGACATTTTGGTTTTGGTGTGACCCTTGATGCAACATTTAAATATTCAATTTGTAATCATTGTATAAAAAAATGAGTTAAGAAAATGACACGAGTTTGAGTATTAAAAAATATTTAAACTATTAATTTTATAATAGATGTTGTTATTATTTTTAATTAAAAGTTTCTCTTTCATATAACTAGACATATGCCCACGTATAACAATATTTAAACTTTTTTGGTTGCGTACTTATTCATTTTGATCAACTATAAATTAACAGAATAATAAAAAAGAATTTGTGATATGGTGTTTTATATATTAAAGTTTGTTGATGAATTTTTAGAAACAATTAGTGTTGGGATTACACACAATATATATATATATATATATATATATATATATATATATATATATATATATATATATATATATATATATTTTAAGGAATTACATTTAAAAAAAATCATGCAATTTTTTGAAATTTTGGGTGGAAATTTTAATGCAACTAATTCATTAAGGAAACATTGTTTGAATCTTTATATGTGAATTTAGGTTTCAAAAGGTATTTTAGAGATTAAACATTGCTTACTTTTAAGTTCTTTAAGTTTTAAGGGGAAAAAAATGCATGTTTTACATGTAGTATAGATAGAGATATGGTGGTCTCTTAAATTTATTAAGTCTTTTATAAACGATAAATTCAGACTTCAGACTAGGGATAAAAAGAGATTATAGTTGATCAACTTATTTAAGTATCTTTGAAGATATAATGGATGGACATGTAAAACTTAAATATATATGAGCTTAATTTGATGTACTTATAATATATTCTAAAACAATAAACTACATTTCAAACTATTTCACTAAACACTTTTATAAAAATAAAAACTCTAGTTTTAACTTATAATATAAGGTTCAACAAATATTCCCAACCATACCTATATACAAGACTAGACTGAATAACTTTATTTATTTAATTAATTACTTCATATGTCATAGAATATGTGTTCTTTTTAATGCTGACACTGACTTTATAACTTGTCGCTTTTAAGGTTACATAATCATTGATTTATCATAGGACAATTACTATTTTACTATGATTTAGATTTGCGCTGATTGTGCGGCCTAAACCCTAACTTCTCTGTTAGGTTTTTTTTCTTACCGTTCGTTGCTCTGGAATATCTGTCTTCTTGTTTGGGGGTTGCTGGGATTGAGGGTCTTCGACTGTAATTGGTATTTTCTGTGGGTTTTGAGAGATGGAAAAAGGTTTTTTGAACAAAAATCGTGCTTCCAATGTGTCGATCAGTGATGGTAATGTGTTGCATGGGAGAGGTGATCATAATGAGTGGCCTATCACTATTGATTGCACAACTGATGACGGAGATGTTAATTTGGTTACACGTGTAGACACGAGTGCCCATGACACGCCCATGAGTAATACGGCTGCTTCTACTTCTCCAAAGGTGATGAACTCATCTTTTGCTAATGTCGTTAATGCTACTCATAATGTTCATATTGTGAATTTTAGATCATTGGTCAATGAGGATTTTGTGGATAATCATGATACGATGCTTCATATGCCTGCTATTAAACTCACTCTTGCGTAAAATTTTTATATTGAAGTTTATCGTAGCTACGCGCTACGATACTCTGGTGACATGCAAATAAATACTTGAAAGAAACTAATACCACTAGCTTAGTCTTTCAGAACAATACTCGAAACATGGAATGGTAAAATAAAAACGTGACGTGACGTGACGTGACGTGATGTGCATGTGGAAGCAGTGGGGAAGTTGTAAAACTTTCTTCGAGTTTTTTTTTTTTTTTTTTTTTTTTATTTTTTATTTTTTTAAGGGATTCACTCTGACAAAATATATTAATCACAAAAACAAATAAGTGCAATGCAATGTGGCAGAAGTACCACATTAACCTCAAGCAATGCTTGAACAGTCCACTAAATCGCTTGTGACATGCCACGACAAATCTTATACATCACTTCTGCTTCAGAAGAACCTTCAAATATTTGTGTGAGGGTGAATAATTCAATTATTATTTCACCCATTGCCCACGTATCAACCGCTGAATTGTACCACATATTAAAGAGCATTACTTACTAGCTTCATATACTCGCCTGAGACCGCCTCTCATCTTGAATCGGATATAGAGGAGAATAGACATATGCGGAGTATATGAAGCAAGTGGCTGGGGATAATAGAGAGGAGTTTCCAAATTGGATTTTATTACAATTCTGGTCTAAAAATGATGACAGAATCTGTTCATTTTAGTTAGGATTCCACTACAAATGATCATTTATTATGTCTATATTTGTAACCATCCCATCTGGATGACCGAAATTTGAAAAGGGATTCGGTAGTAATAGGATCTCAATATCTATAAAGATTGATCATACTTTATATTGTATTTTTTTTTTCATATTATTGGAGAGGTTTTGGTCAATCCTAATTACCTGTAATAAGCAAGCTGATATCAACTCACCTCAATGAGCAGATTCGTAATATTCATACTGAAAGACGGACATAAGATAGTGACAACATATAGTGAGCATATGAGACAAGTGTTTTGCTCGGGTCCTACGGATGGCGCCAAATGATGATACCAAAATCCGCATGGACGTCAAGGTGATGAGCTGGCTGTTCGACTTAGGTTGACCTTGACATTGACATTCGGAGGCCTTTGGTAACAGTGTTGCAAAGACAAATAAACCTTGTTAGAGAGGTCCCCGGGCTGAGCCTGGGGGAACCCCCTCCGACGATCAAGTCAGTATTGATTTCATGAGATAAGAATGCTTAGATCCTCTATGTGAGAATACTAAGCTAAGAGTGATGAGAAGAATTGGGTGTACCTTTAAGTGAAGAGATGGTATCTATTTATAGATAAAAACCTTGAGATAAGTATGCAATTAAGTGTGTATACAACTTGTTTCATACCTGTTTTAGTGATCCACAAACTTTATTCCAACCTTCTAGTTTATTGAATGTTTTCAATTTGGTTAGTTCACTGTATTAACTATAAGGAATATTTTGTTAATCATCATATGATCTCGTAGGGCCCATCCATATCCTTATCTTTGGCAATTTGTGAACTTCAATACATCATGATCAGTAAGTTATACATGATTGTACTACGCTTCTCTTATATGCAAAATGTCTATTAGATTGTTTCATGCATCTTTTGAGTATGTTGTAATGTGATCCAAGCTCACTATATTGTCATGAAATGTATCAACTTATTTTCTTCCTTTCATATCACTAAGTAGTAAATCAGAGGTAACCCCATCAGTCTTCAATTAAACATGGAAATTTGAACTTGAAAAATTGGATACTAGTTAAACATGGAGTGAATAATAACTAATCATTCAAGAAATTTGACATTTCATTACTGTTGATTCACCAAACCAAATCCAACATAAGCAAAATCATATATAGGTTAGGTTCATTGCAAACTAAAACTCAAACCACATTAACTGCAGATTTCCAGTAGCTAAAACAAACTACTACTTCTTGTACTTCCTTACACAAATAGATCTTTCGGGAGAAAACAACTCAAATCTTCGTTAAAATCAACTCTTTCCAAAGAACTCGCGCAACTTTTAAAACTTGGTCTCTTCTTCATCAACTCACGCTGCATCGCCATTTTGAACACTAGCGGCACGGAATCAAGGAGAGTAAAACTTGTGTCTTGAAGGCGGACGGTTGGTGGAATACAATAACAGCTATGAAAGAAAGGATGTTGAAGCGCCTGAATGGCTGTCGGCCTATAGCTGGGTTCCCATGAAAGGAGTGTAGCAACAAGATTCACCAACTCCGGGCTTGCATTTGGTAATAAATCAGAAAACCGCACACCAGGAAGATCTGGAAACCGATAACACATATTCTTTGCAAGATCAAGTCCTCCTGGCCATGTACTATCTGTTGGGGTGCCTAAAACACTGCAAATCTTATACATCACATCTGCTTCAGAAGAACCTTCAAATATTGGTGAGAGGGTGAATAATTCAACTATTATTGCACCCATTGCCCACATATCAACCGCAGAATTGTACACTGGCGAATGTAGAAAAACCTCAGGGGCACGATAGCATATTGTTGAAACATTATAGGTGAATGGTCGTTGAGCATTCATCTCGCGAGCTTGACCAAGATCAGCAATCTTAACTATATCCTTCTTTATAAGAAGGTTCTCAGGTTTGAGGTCACGATGAAAGTAGCCGCGGTGATGCATGTATGCAAGACCTTGAAATACTTGGAAGCAAATGTTTCTAATCTCGGTTTCTGAAAAGGGCTTCTCATGTTGTATCATACGTTGGTAGAGATTGCATTCCATGTATTCGAATACCAAGAACAGTGTGTAGTTTTCGTTGATGACTTCTTTAAGGCGGATGATGTTAGGATGATTGTTGTGCATCTTGACAAGTGACTTAACTTCCATTAGGTTCATGCAGTCTTCTTTTGAGTAATACTTTGTCATCAGTTTCTTGATCGCAACCACTTCATGCGTTTGCTTGTTGAACGCTTTAAAAACAACCCCAAACGATCCATGTCCAAGATTTTCCAATAGTTGGTACTTTTCCATTGCGTTGGTTCTATGTTGCATGATTTAAGCTGCAACTAAAAACATACATGCATGCTGGTATCAGCGTCAAGCAATTAGTTCTATTTGAGATGCTATTTTTCAAGAAAACATGAGCTCGAAAGAAGTAATTAATAGCAGAAATTCATAGAAGGAAACTAAGTGCAATTTACCTTATACTTTCTTGATCGACGACCTGTTGAACAAGAAGATGGCTGGACGTACGTAAGAAGGGGAAAAAGATTTTGACGTGAATATCAAGTTAATTATGGGATTATTAGCGAAAGTTGATTATTTATACCATATTGAAAGTAGAAAACTTAGGGATAGGCATAAAAAAATTGAATATGCTTTTTAGGATTTTTTAAATACGTACACTATTATGTAAAAAAATTAGGGTAAATTACACCTTTGGTCCATGAAGTTCACCCTGTTTTCATGAATGGTCCCCCATTTCGCTTTTTTGGTGTACGTCGTCCCTGAAGTTGCAAAACGGTACGCATTTAGTCCGTCGAGCCCCGTTATGCATAACAAGCCTTATCTTTGGTCGTTAGATGATGTGGCATGGCTGGTTTTTTGGTCATTTAATCACTTGACCCCTCATTAAATGTTATACATGCTTGTTTTATATATGCTTGTTTTAATCAGACCCAATATCTATTTGCATTTCTTAGTTCTATATATGCTTGTTTTTAGTTACAGGTTATATAATACACATTACACTGGCTGATTGCAAGACTTTAGCCTTACAATTTATTTATTTTTTGGTATATATTGACAAATTAAATTACAAGTCTTATGATATATTGTAAATTGTAACCTACGTAATTAACGAACTTATTATTTGGTTTAAGAATCACATAAGGCCTCGTTAGATACATCGGAAAGGTTTAATAATGGGTGACATATCCTACGACGCCTTAGGTTGTAGTATAGTTTTTGGGAATGATGAGTGAGACGAATACATTGTTAAGTTTATCGAGTTGACAACCCGATAAGTTTCAGCGATCTATTTGGACGACTTATAAAATTTTAAAACTTGTCACGTAGTTTGTGTTGGTTGCTTGATTTTGTTCGTGAAGCGTGTGTTCACCTCCTTGTTGAGTCGACACAGCACAAACACACGGATACCAAACATTAAAACATTAAAACGGATATGAGAAAGAGTTTTGGAAATAGAAATGGAATACGTTCAGGAATTGGGGAATATTTATTTGAGATTTATTCTGAGGCGAATTGACATTATTAGGTAGCGCCGAGTCAGTAGTTGTCGTCGCCAGATAGTTGATATTTTCTTTGCTTGTGTTGATACTTGTGCTGTTTGCTGGACTGAGGTGAGTTCATGGCCCCTCCTTTTTCAACAGTTTTTATAACTATAATACATGCTCGTTTTCAACTCAACTCAAAATTATGTATTTGTATACACAAATTGTTTACTCTAGATTTGATTGACTGATGAAATATATGAATTGGTTGTTTGAAGGTGATATGTGATTATTTGGTACATGTGAGTCATAACGCCACTTTTATTCTCGAATACTATTATGTTTTTAAATTGGGGTGAGAAACATGCAAAATTGTTTTATGTGGACCATGCTTTATGTTATATTTTTATGAATTGCTATGCTGTTTGACTACGTTATGTTGTTTGATTTTGAGATGATGTGTTGAATTATAGGGAGTATCTATAAGGAATTGAGTTGTGATGGTTATCAGATTGTATGTTGCACTATAGGGAGCACCTATAAGGATTTAGCATGGCGCCAGTGCATGAGAATATATATTGGACTATAGGGAGTACCTATAGGCATTGATTTGTGATGCTTGTGTATGCATCCGATATTGTAGTGAATTGTGATCTAGTCTAGCATAGCAAGGGTTTTGGTATATTGGTCCACAAGTGTATAATTGTTTAAACCCATGAACTCACCAGTGTAAGCTCACTTTTAGCATGTATTAATTATCAGGTAATTAAGTGATGCTTAGGTATGCTCGTGCTGGGAGGCTTAGCAAGTGTCGTTTGGTCGATGGATTAATAAAACTCTGATATTATTTTGGAGACCTACTAATTATTTCTTATGGGCTTACTTTCCGCATTTTGGATTGATGTAAACGTTATTACTTGATGTTTGGAATGTTTTTATGTTATGGATTTCCATATCTTGTTTCTTTATACTTATGTTGGATACCAATTCCCGTAGCACCCCGAAAGATTGATTATTTTCCGCTGTACTAAATTTTTGGGGTGTTACACCATATATTTTTTATGGCAAGAGAGGAATTTTAGAAACTTTAGAGATGAAGAAAGAGACTGGAATACTCTGTACAAGTTGATTTGTGAAACAGTGAAAACTAGAATTTTGGGACTTAAGGTGAAGAAATCGGCAGCTGTGGATATAGTGAAACAACTTTGGGGAGTGAAATGGGATATAAGTTCATGACTTATTGCCTTAAGGATGTCCCCTTCTTATTATACTACTGATGATTACATTTCTAATGTGGTGTTCTGATCTGTTAAGGAGTGTTTAGATATATGTTCAACTGACTGATGGTCTAAAAGTGTTATATTGAGATAGGCTGCAGTTATGGGTGTTTGGATCTAAAGTGTGGATATTATGGGAAATTTAGTGGAAGAGTGTAGTAGTGTATCAATTCTCAAAGTGATAGCAGTATTATATCAGTTCTCAAAGTGTTTGCAACTGCAGTATGCAGGGGAGATAAAAAGGATATTTAGTTTAGTGGAAAATTTGTAGATTTATAGGTTGATATGCATTTGTTAGGCATCAATGCTTTCATGAATGATCTTAGCTTATTCAAGATCATCGTTTTCTGGTCATAACAATGAGAAGTACCATGTATCTTGGAATCTAATCTGGTATGATTGTACCTTAGTAGTCCTTGTAGCTATGCTAGTTGTCCTCGGAGGAACAATTGGTATCTATTTTGGATGAAAATGAGGTCTAAGCTGGGGATAAGATGTACCATAAAGTAGGTTTTATCATTGTGAAGGGTATATAGCCTTGGAGGGGAGTGTCAACGGTATGGAATTGAGAGTGGTAAAAAATGACACTTCATGGTCCATACTTTACATTCCCACAGGAGGTAAGGGTGGTCATCATGGAGGGAGAGTATTTCCAAGCAACTGAAGCCTTCCATTGAGAGAGAAATGTAGGTTGCTTTGGCAGAGCCCCCCCCCCCCCCCCCCCAATGGATGGGTTATGGGTGCCTAGTGATACCATCCTCCATTTCATCTTGTCTACTGTTGTGGCAGGTTGAGTGGCTTGATGGAGTGGTGTGATGAAAATGTAGCTAGATGGTACGTGCATTATAAAGATGAATTGATGATGGAAATGTAGTAAGCTCTATTTTTTGTTCTATCAGATATTAGTCTGGTCAGACATTTCTGTTGTAGTGTCTGATATCGGATAGTACCAAGTTGTATAGTTTCTAGTTTGTTTTTGTATTGTCTTAGTATTTTCCTATATTTGGGTGTTGTCAAAATCTTTGCTTATATTCTTATGATGTACATTTTTGGGAAGTTAATATAATATTCACTTTTTCTACCAAAAAAAAAAGAAAAGAAAAAAAAAAAAAAAAAAAAAAAAAAAAAGATGTATCAATGTTAGGATGCGTGCATTACAATATAAGAAAGTGCATCAATGGAAAAAAGATTGGTGCATCACAAATCTACGTAAAAAAATATTCAGAAAAAATAAAAATACTAGAAAAAGAATCATGATATATTTGTTTAACTCGAAAAATGACCTTCCTTCTTACCTTAAACTATATTTTAAAATCATTTTTACTTTATCTTAAACCTTGTTATTATACTGTAAGTGTTTATTTTAGCACGAACATGAAAAAAAATGAAAAAAAAAGAAAAAAAAAAGTTTAGAACCCAATAAAATCTTCTACGTGTGGTGTGCGACCATGATCTTTAACTTGGTTTATCTTTTTTACCCAATAATTAAGTATATATATAAGATTTATCACCTTAAATTTTACTGTTATTCATTGTTGGTAAATGTCAAACTACCCTGTAGAACCGTAGAGGAGGGGTGAATACGGTTTCTTCGGCTTTTTAGATGTTTAAAAACTTTAAGCCAAAGATAGCACCAAGTGGTTGTATAATAATCCAACAACCACTAACACAACCAAAGTATATAAAACAAGTAAAAGACACCACAATATATACAGGTTCGGGATGGGGGGTTTATACCATCCGTACGTCCAGTTGCGAATCCGCGACTCCGATACTATTCACTAGTATAATCCTTTCGGTGGACTACAAACCGTTACAATTCACTCCACCGATATTCACCAATATCGATGCTCACAAAGAAGGAGTTACTCCCACGGTATTCCGCCCTCGGAAACCACCCAAAAGAATCTCGCGATTCGACTTCACCTAAGGATCACAAAGATCACTACCAAGACTTCCACCCGGAAGTATCAAACCCCAACTAGATCCCCAATGATCTAGGCTTGGTCACCAAGACACAAGACTTCCCTTACAAACAATTGAATAAATGAATATATGTTTGTTCAACCAAGTCCTAACCTAACCTAGAGACTCGATTGTAATAGAAAGGGTATAAGAAAAAAGACCCTCGACACAATCACAAGAGTAGATTAGGTTCTTGTGATTCTTCCCTTGCAAATAGATGTGTTCTTCCAAAGATGTTAGTGTGATAAACAAGAACACAAGATTAGAGATAGAGAGATTGAGAGATTTGAGAGTGTTTAGAGAGAAAGAATCTAGAGAGAAAGAATAATGGCAAGGGGTGAGGAATACAAGAGGCAAGGGTGGTATTTATAGGCCAAGAACCCAAACTTGGGAATATTTTACCGAGGCCAGCGCGTCAATGCGCGGGCAGCGCACCAGGCGTCTGTAAAACTTTCCCAAGTGTTGCCTGTTTGGATCTTACAAATACCTATCCTTGCTAAACCCCCAATTGTACTTCACACTAAACCTTAACATTAATCATTCTAAGGTTTACCAACTCAAATAGCCAATTTGGAAAATCATTTGTGAAGTGTTTAAAGAGAAACCAAATTACCAAGGGTTTAAAATATAGATAGGGTAATTTGGAAAGGGTAGAAGTGTATCTCCTTGCATGGCATAGAAAAGAGAGAAAGAGTATGCCAAGGAATATTCCAATGCTTGGGGGGAAGAATGTGATGGAGGGTTGAGATGAAATGGTTTGAATTGGATGGCTAGGATCAAAAGGAGCCTCCCTTGGTTTTCAAGCAATTTGGCATGCGGATAAATGTGGATGGATGAGATGATCTCATTAGGGATGGATGGCTAAGATCAAGTATACCTAGGTTAGGGTTGAAGAGGATATTCCAAGGAATATGCTTTTCTTGAGGGGAAAGGAGAAATGGAGGGTTGAGATGGTTTTATTTGAATTGGATGGTGGAGATCAAAAGCGTGTGGTGGTATAGATAGAAGAGATTGGGTGGATGGTTGAGATGAGTTTAGTTTGAATTCAATGGTTGAGATCAAGGAGAGCCTCCTTTGCTTGGGGGGAAAGGTTGGATCAATGGTTAGGATTGTTTTGGTTTGAATTCAATGGCTATGATCAAACACATGTGGTGGTATAGGGAAGAAGGATTAAATAGATGGTTGAGATGTGTTTGATTTGAATTCAATGGTTAGGATGAAACCCATGTGATGATATAGAGATGATAGGTTGAATGGATGGTTGTGATTTGTTGTAATTTGAAATAAATGGCTAGGATGAGAGGAGCCATATTAGGGTTTCAAATAATTGGCATGTGTTTAATATGAAGGGTTGAGATGTGTTGTAAGGGAATATGTAAGGGTTTAAGAGATTGTGTAAGAGAATATTTGATTTGGATATGATTGGTTTTGTCTTATGCATAAATGAGATTAAGAGAGGATTAAGACATAATCTAATTATCATTAAAAAAAAAGGTTTAGACAATTAAGATTATAAGTTGAGAAAATCATAGGTTACTTATAAGTTCAAGTAACACAATGTCAAGAATCTATAGTTTCATATCTCGTGACTTTCCATGAGTCGACGTTCTCAACTAATACCTTGGTTCAAACAAGTTAAGTGCTTTGCCTTGATGTAAAGCATAACCCAATTGAGAAAGGATGCGTTTACGCAAAGTGACCTTTGACTTAGTTTGACCAATAAGGGATTAATCCCGTTACGTAATTAGAGAAAACGTAAGCACGGGATATGAGCATATAGATGCTTCAACACGATGTTACGTGAAATATACAAGCTCCCTAAGTTTAGAAGAGCCTTGGCTAGAGGCGGTAGTTAGATAACATGAGTTGGCGTTTTCCCGTAAATGGGTGCTTTAAAAGTATGATCTCTCAAGTCTCAAAACTCGTTTCGAGTGTTCTCAATTAAGCACATAACATATTCATACCTGTATTGAAAGATCCACATTTGTCGGGTAAGGGGAAAGCCGACTTTCAAAATTCGCCCGGAAGCATACAGACTTTTGGCGCGTCACCCGCGCGGGCAGCGCGCCAGGAGCAGACATTGGCTCCGGCGATTTTGAGCTAACATTTGTTATTTTATGTGTTTCGATGGTTTATTTGTCATCATTAAAACATAAAGAGATCTTGATCATGTTGCCTCAACAATCTCCCCCTTTTTGATGATGACAAACAAAAACCGAAAGCAAATAAAATTACCAAACTTAGCGAAGACAAAGCGCTCCTTTGGTGTAGCTTGCGTCTTGACCTTTGCCTTTTAACTTGGTGAAGCCTTTAACATTACTTGAATGGTCTTCACGCATCCTGCTTTCTTTCTCCCCCTTTTGTCGAATCAAAAAGGCGGGACTTCCATTTGAAATGGGAAAGTAGCTTGTTTCCGTGCTCCCCCTTGAACATAGCTCCCCCTAGATCGTTGCTCCCCCTTGTTTTAAGGCGGGGATCCATGGGTCAAGAGCCTCACCTTTTGTGGTGGCCTAGCTACAAGAAAATACCACAAAATGCAACAAACGAGAAAATCCTCACATGTGGAAGTCCAAGATGGGTTAGATTACCATTTGGAGACTTGCAACATGGGTTAGTTCATATCATAACAATATGGTTATATGTGTACATGTTTGTCCAATTTTAATTAGATTTATTTTTGAAAATTATCTCTTTTATGACTTTTATAGACCGAATGATGAGCAAGAGCAATACTATGCATGTATATATACGTATGAGCATAATTATAACACAAATGCATTTTATTTCATAGATGGAAACATAGGACACACAAGCAACCAAGAAACAACACAAAACATATCCTAGGACTCCTAGGGAACAACAACTACAACATATGACAAGGACTTAGAACTCAAGAGAGTCCATTGTGAAAGATTCCTCCATTGGGGTCACATCATCAACTTCAATCATTCTTGAATGATTATTTGAGTATTTGAACTTAATGTGGCCAAAGATGTGTGACAAGAGTCTAGCATATGGAAGAGGCTCCTTGTTGTAGTCCAAAGCTTCCATTCGTTTTGCTATAAAATAGGCAAAGTTGAAAGGAGTCTCGGTCATAATACAATAAAGCATGTACCCAACAATGATGGGTATCTTCTCTTGAGGTTCCACCTCCATAAACACATTCTTCAACAACAACTCCGCCCAAGGCATCAATTTGACATGAAGTTGATATTTGTTCCAATGTTCGAGTGCAGTCTTCACACAATGGTAGTCGGGTTGTAGAATAGTATTTTGAATGATGACGGCATGAATTGGAGCAACAAGAGCATAAGTGCTCGGATGATAGTGCCTTATGTCCATGAAGTCCTCCGTCTTAGTGGACCTTGTATAGAACAAGTTCCCTTTAGAGCACACGTTCAAAACCTTTCCCAACTTCTTTAAGCTCCATGCATACCCATGCCCATACATACGAAAATTGAGGGTAAGAGAAGGTTGGTCAAGATATAACCTAGCAAAAAATTCTTGAAGGTGCCTAGGATAAATTTCTATAGGTAGGTCACGAATTAAGGAGAAGGCACTAGCTTTGATGAATGGTTTTCTAATATCGGTTGCACACATGAAATTTTTGTCGCATTCGTGACCTTCATGATATTCACGATACTCAAATGGTTCATACACATTGGTTTCATTAGACACATCAACATGTTTCATGAAAAATTTAGTTGCCATTTTTTGAAAAGAGAATAATTGTATTTAAGAAGAAGGAAGGTTGGGATGAGAATATGTGATACAAAGATACTCCTTTTATAGCCAATTAGTATGAATTAGGTATGTTTAAGGAGGATCTATAGTTCAAAGGAAAATCATCCAAAGTACTAAGAATCTTAGTACAAGATGAGTTGAAAGAAAGTGGTGTATGGGAAAGACAATTATTCTTGTATGGGAAAGACAATTTTTCTTGTATGATATGAGTGATTAGAGTTGAATTAGGTATGAGTTAGGTTGGATTTAAATGCCCATGTTAGATCCTATGGTAATTGCATGCATTCTTTACAAAAGACATACATGAATTCATAGTTGATGAGTGAAGATCAAGTGGTATCAAATCTTTTGAAAGAAACTTTATCAATCACCATTTAGAACCTACAACTACCCAATACATGAACTAAGTGCAAGTATTTCATGTAGTATATTCAATGAGTGTAGTTATATGTGTTATGAATATAAAGTGCATCTTCATTATAAGTACACAAGCTAGGTCCTATGAACCATCACACATTATATAGAGAGACATTACATAATACATGATATCTCCGGTTCATAGTTCGTTGTGTAGTATGTTGACATAAATAATCCTTATGTGTTACTTGCATTAACAACATAAGTTCCTAAGATCTCGGATGAGGAACTTAGCTTATCTTGTCTATTCATTGGATATTTTAGTTTGTAATGCAATAACATACCGAATTCGATTCATAGGAATTCTTCTTCAACTATGTAAATAGTTTGTATGTTTGCATAAAATCCAACATTTCTCTTCTTTCCTAAACACAAAGCATGTCATATTCACATAATGGTGAACAAGAAGAATTAGATACAAGATCTTACACACAAGTGTGAGTTGTGTTTCGAAATTTTATCTAATCTTGCAAACTTAACATAGTCAAAATTTTCAAGATGAATCAAGATAATTTGTGTCAAGTTTTCTTGTTCATACACATAGTATAGACATGTAGAATCTTAAATATTATCAATCATAATTTGAATAATGAATTGATACATATTATTCTTCTTGGAAGATAATTGTATGCTAGATCTTCCTTCCATGCCTCCACAAAAGCCTTAATCACATAAGCTCTAAGAACATTTTAAAGATTGTTCTCCTAAGATGCATGTTTTAGCATCAAAACCTATCCCAAAGCAATTTGGACTTTTGAAAATTGTCATGCCAAAACTTAAACTTGTTTTTTTTGTGACCTAAGTGTCCTTTTATTCAAGTCACCAATGACTTGTTGTATAGGATGGCCCTCGCTTCTCTCAATTCATTAGGATTGCCTTCATCCGAATCATTAACTTGTAATGTTGGCGACCTTTCTTGATCTTGAACTAAAGGTTCGTTGATCACATCATCTTCTGCTGAAGAAGATGATTTAGGCTCGGGCATGCTCTCATCAAAGGTTACATTGAGAAATTCCTCAATCCTCATTGTTACTTTGTTAAGCACTATGTATGCTTTACTAGTTTGAGAGTATCCTAGGAACACACCTTCATACGACTTTAGGTCAAATTTGGTGAGATATTCTTTGGTGTTAAGTATAAATACTTTGCAACCAAATACTCTAAAATACTCTAGGGATGGTTTTCTATTCCTAAGTATTTCATAAGGTGTTTTATTAATTACATTTCTTATGTAAACTCTATTAAAAATGTAACAAGCGGTATCTAGGGCATGACACCAAAACTTTTGTGGAATGGATTGCTCGTCAAGCATTGCACGACTCATCTTTCTTAACTTACGATGTGTTCTTTCAACAATCTCATGCGATTGAGAAGTGAACAGGCCCGATAAGTTACAAGATATTCCATGTTGTTCACAAAAGGTTCCAAATTGCATTTTATCAAATTCGCTACTATGATTTGTTTTAATTGAGACAATTGAACAATCAAGTAGGTTTTCAAGTTTCTTTCACAAAATGTTGAATTTATTTAAAACTCTATCCTTGTTTTCTAAGAATAATATCCAAGTATAGTTTGAATAATCATCTATGATCATTAAAGTGTAGAAGTTACCTCCATAACTTTGGATCGGAGATGGACCATACAAATCCAAATGAATTAATTCTAAAACTTTATTAGTTGACACTACCTTTTTGTATCTATTATTGATTTGACCTTGACTCCCTAGAAATGTAACACAATAATGCCTTTCAAAACTTAACAATGATAAATTGCTTACTAGCTAAACGGCGAGACCTAACTTCCTAAGTCAAGGCGTTGGGTTATTTACCATATGGTAAATTGCTTACTAGCTTGTCGACAAGACCTATTAACCTAAGCCGAAGCGTTGGGTTATTTACCATGTTCGAAAAGCATATCATGTCACACATAATCTAAGATTAACAAGTATACAAGTTGTTTTGCCAATGACCTTTAGCTAATATGTTACCGTTTTTACTAATAGTGCAATCTACATTGGTAAACATAATACTAAAATCCTCACTAAGATTACTTGTACTACAAAACTTAGAGTTTAAATTGCTACCATGCTCATCATTGGTGAATTCTACAAAGTCACGAAGAGTGTTGTTATGAATGTTTACGCAAGAAGTTTGAGGAAAGTATGGTTTAGCGAAAGCATTTAATGATGAACCATTTTTACTCAGACATCTGGCGCGTTGATCACACGTTAACGCGTCAATCAGCGCGTCAGAGTTAGTAACTTTTGGTGTGCAACCCTCTTTTATAAAAACAATAGATTTGTCTTGACTTGTAGATGTATTTTTATCATTTTCAGAAAAACCAAGACCTCCCTTGTCATGAAAGGGTTTTTGCTCTTGTAACATTTTATTTAAGTCAATACTACTTTTCTCAAATTTAAGTAGTATCAATTTATGTTCAAGTTTATTAATCTCTTTATTGAGCTCATGTTTATTCGTTGCATAAGTTTCAATATCTCTTAATATGTGTTCATTAAGTTTGATTAGTTCTTCATTTTCTTTTTTCAATCTATGAATATCTAAAATATTATTTGAAGGAGAAGAGTTAGATAATACCTCAAGGGCTTCAAGTGTCTTGAGACAAGTGATATCACAATGCGGGTGATTTTCTTCCTCACAAATACACCGAGTTACACCAACGAGTGCAGTCTCTTGATTTCTACAATCATCTTGTTCATCATAACGTCTAGGTTGCATTGTTGACGTAACAACTCCTTGTTCTTCTATAACTTCGTCTTCAGGAACAAGTGAATCGATCTCATCATTGGTGATGGCTCTAATATTATATAGAAATTCTTCATAAGTATGAAGACCATCAATTATCAAAAGATAATTGTCTCAAACTTCTTGTTTCTTCAATCTTAGCTTCTTCAAGTTGCCAATTTTTGGAAATAGCATAAACAAATTTTTCAATATGATTTTTGCTACAATAACTTGGATCTAATGAGTTCAAGCTTGTAGTGATAGCATTGAATCTCATTAGACTAGTATCAATAGTTTCATCATTTGAGATAGAGAACTCTTCATATTGTTGAATGAGAGAGTCTATCTTGTTGGCCTTGACTTGTGTAGTATCATGATGAACAAGAAGAAGTAAATCCCAAATCTCCTTTACGGTCTTGCACATGCACACCCTCTCAAGTTCCTCTTGAGGTATGGCATCATATATCATCATTTTGGCTTGAATAATCTTGTCGGCCATCTTCCTTTCCTTATCATCAAAATCACCATTTTGGAAAATGTACCACAAGTCATAATCCTTGGACCTAACATAAGTCTCAAATAGGATTTTCCAAAAACGGAATCCTTCGTATTCAAACAAAGGTGGTCTTTTCATAGAACGCCCCTTTCTATAGTTCTCTTGAGCCATGGATCTATACTCTACTTTACCAAAAACCTTAGTTAGGATTTTAGATTTTTGGAATAGAAGTTTTTGACTTAAAACGACTTCTCGAGAAGGCTTTAACGCTCAAAAACTTGAGTATACCGCTCTGATACCAATTGTAGAACCGTAGAGGGGGGGGGGGGTGAATACGGTTTCTTCGGCTTTTTAGATGTTTAAAAACTTTAAGCCAAAGATAGCACCAAGTGGTTGCATAATAATCCAACAACCACTAACACAACCAAAGTATATAAAGCAAGTAAAAGACACCACGATATATACTAGTTCGAGATGGGGGGGTTTATACCATCCGTACGTCCAGTTGCGAATCTGCGACTCCGATACTATTCACTAGTATAATCCTTTCGGTGGACTACAAACCGTTACAATTCACTCCACCGATATTCACCAATATCGATGCTCACAAAGAAGGAGTTACTCCCACGGTATTCCGCCCTCAGAAACCACCCAAAAGAATCTCGCGATTCGACTTCACCTAAGGATCACAAAGATCACTACCAAGACTTCCACTCAGAAGTATCAAACCCCAACTAGATCCCCAATGATCTAGGCTTGGTCACCAAGACACAAGACTTCCCTTACAAACAATTGAATGAATGAATATATGTTTGTTCAACCAAGTCCTAACCTAACCTAGAGACTCGATTGTAATAGAAAGGGTATAAGAAAGAAGACCCTCGACACAATCACAAGAGTGGATTAGGTTATAGTGATTCTTCCCTTGCAAATAGATGTATTCTTCCAAAGATGTTAGTGTCATAAACAAGAACACAAGATTAGAGATAGAGAGATTGAGAGATTTGAAAGTGTTTGGAGAGAAAGAATAATGGCAAGGGGTGAGGAATGCAAGAGGCAAGGGTGGTATTTATAGGCCAAGAACCCAAACCTGGGAATATTTTACCGAGGCCGGCGCGTCACCCGCGCATCAACGCGCGGGCAGCGCGCCAGGCATCTATAAAACTTTCCCAAGTGTTGGGTGTTTGGATCTTATAAATACCTATCCTTGCTAAACCCCCAATTATACTTCACACTAAACCTTAACATTAACCATTCTAAAGTTTACCAAATCAAATAGCCAATTTGGAAAGTCATTTGTGAAGTGTTTAATGAGAAACCAAATTACCAAGGGTTTAAAGTGTAGATAGGGTAATTTGGAAGGGGTAGAAGTGTATCTCCTCACATGGCATAGAAAAGAGAGAAAGAGTATGCCAAGGAATATTCCAATGCTTGGGGGGAAGAATGTGATGGAGGGTTGAGATGAAATGGTTTGAATTGGATGGCTAGGATCAAAGGGAGCCTCCCTTGGTTTTCAAGCAATTTGGCATGTGGAGAAATGTGGATGGATGAGATGATCTCATTAGAGATGGATGGCTAAGATCAAGTATGCCTAGGTTAGGGTTGAAGAGGATATTCCAAGGAATATGCTTTGCTTGGAGGGAAAGGAGAAATGGAGGGTTGAGATGGTTTCATTTGAATTGGATGGTGGAGATCAAAAGCATGTGGTGGTATAGATAGAAGAGATTAGATGGATGGTTGAGATGAGTTTAGTTTGAATTCAATGGTCGAGATCATGGAGAGCCTCCTTTGCTTGGGGGGAAAGGTTGGATCAATGGTTAGGATTGTTTTGGTTTGAATTCAATGGCTATGATCAAACACATGTGGTGGTATAGGGAAGAGGGATTGGATGGATGGTTGAAATGTGTTTGATTTGAATTCAATGGTTAGGATGAAACCCATGTGATGATATAGAGATGATAGGTTGAATTGATGGTTGTGATTTGTTGTAATTTGAAATCAATAGCTAGGATGAGAGGCGCCATATTAGGGTTTCAAATAATTGGCATGTGTTTAATATGAAGGGTTGAGATGTGTTGTAAGGGATTGGATGGTTGAGATGTGTTTGTAAGGGAATATGTAAGGGTTTAAGAGATTGTGTAAGAGAATATTTGATTTGGATATGATTGGTTTTGTCTTATGCATAAATGAGATTAAGAGAGGATTAAGACATAATCTAATTGTCATTAAGAAAAAAAGGTTTAGACAATTAAGATTATAAGTTGAGAAAATCATAGGTTACTTATAAGTTCAAGTAACACAATGTCGAGAATCCATAGTTTCATATCTCATGACTTTCCACGACTCGACGTTCTCAACTAATACCTTGGTTCAAACAAGTTAAGTGTTTTGCCTTGATGTAAAGCATAACTCAATTGAGAAAGGATGCGTTTACGCAAAGTGACCTTTGACTTAGTTTGACCAATAAGTGAGTAATCCCGTTACGTAATTAGAGAAAACGTAAGCACGGGATATGAGCATATACATGCTTCAA
>JARVZY010010025.1:0-23418 GCA_030686995.1 Artemisia argyi | reverse complement strand
AATGTTGGTTCATGAATATATATCAACGCATATTCTTATGTTCACATTAGTCTATATATATTATTTTAAATTCTGTCATTAAACATTACAGTAACTCATGTATTTCTTCACAGCAGGCTTGCAATAATGTTTTTCAACATTAAGAATGTTTTTCAATCACATAATTTTGAATTTTAGTCATGCTTAGAACATTGCGATTCTTTTCTTAACAAAGAAGATATATGGACCTCAACTGGCTTCGCACGAGTCTTATATATATCTATATATGATCATTTAAACAAACAAGTTCATGAATATATATCAACGCATATTCTTATGCATGCACATTAGTCTATATATGTTATTTTAAATTCTACCATTAAAAATTACTGTAACACATTTAATTCTTCACAGCAGCCTTGCAATAATTTCAACAGTAAGAATGTTTTTCAATCACATAATTTTAGGGGGGGGGGGGGGTTTGACCTAGTATAATGTTGGTTCATGAATATATATCAACGCATATTCGTATGTTCACATTAGTCTATATATGTTATTTTAAATTCTGTCATTAAACATTACAGTAACTCATGTATTTCTTCACAGCAGGCATGCAATAATGTGTTTCAACATTAAGAATGTTTTTCAATCACATAATTTTGAATTTTAGTTATGCTTAGAACATTGCGATTCTTTTCTTAACAAAGAAGATATATGGACCTCAACTGACTTCGCACGAGTCTTATATATATATCTATATATGATCATTTAAACAAACAAGTTCATGAATATATATCAACGCATATTCTTATGCATGCACATTAGTCGATATATGTTATTTTAAATTCTACCATTAAAAATTACTGTAACACATTTAATTCTTCACAGCAGGCTTGCAATAATTTCAACGGTAAGAATGTTTTTCAATCACATAATTTTAGGGGGGGGGGGTTTGACCTAGTATAATGTTGGTTCATGAATATATATCAACGCATATTCGTATGTTCACATTAGTCTATATATGTTATTTTAAATTCTGTCATTAAACATTACAGTAACTCATGTATTTCTTCACAGCAGGCTTGCAATAATGTTTTTCAACATTAAGAATGTTTTTCAATCACATAATTTTGAATTTTAGTCATGCTTAGAACATTGCGATTCTTTTCTTAACAAAGAAGATATATGGACCTCAACTAGCTTCGCACGAGTCTTATATATATCTATATATGATCATTTAAACAAACAAGTTCATGAATATATATCAACACATATTCTTATGCATGCACATTAGTCTATATACGTTATTTTAAATTCTACCATTAAAAATTACTGTAACACATTTAATTCTTCACAGCAGGCTTGCAATAATTTCAACGGTAAGAATGTTTTTCAATCACATAATTTTAGGGGGGGGGGGGGGTTTGACCTAGTATAATGTTGGTTCATGAATATATATCAACGCATATTCGTATGTTCACATTAGTCTATATATGTTATTTTAAATTCTGTCATTAAACATTACAGTAACTTATGTATTTCTTCACAGCAGGCTTGCAATAATGTTTTTCAACATTAAGAATGTTTTTCAATCACATAATTTTGAATTTTAGTCATGCTTAGAACATTGCGATTCTTTTCTTAACAAAGAAGATATATGGACCTCAACTGGCTTCGCACGAGTCTTATATATATCTATATATGATCATTTAAACAAACAAGTACGTAAGCACGAGTCTAATCTGGCACATATGTTTAACGGAAAAGTTAAAATATATTTGCGAGTCTAAGGTAGCTTAGAGACTAACACTGTCAAAACAGATGTAAATGTTCTTCAGTTTATACACTAGTACAATCGAGGCTTTCCCCGGCGACTTTTTTAAGCCCTTTCCGTCGACATGTCGTCGGAATAATACGTTACCGTCGACATGTCGACGGGAACATATAGACGGCTGTGCTTCGACGGGAACAGTGTTCCCGTCGACAATCACCGTCGAGACTGTGGGTCCCACGTCGTTTTCTAGTCAAAGGAATTTGGTGTCCGTCAAATTATTCCCGTCGACATGTCAACGGGACCATATAACTAATTAACGTTTTAATTAGTTGATTATAATTATGGTTTATATGATACCGTCGACATGACAAAAGTATTGTTTTTAATATTATGCCGTCGACATGTCAACGGCATAATATTAAAAACACTGTTTTTGTTTTACTGATGCCGTCGACATGTCGACGGTATCATTATTAACACCCTGCTAACAGCAGGCTGCAAATATTGCAATTTTCCTGATTTTTTCCCGATTTTCCGGAAAAAATCTACCAAAACCTGTAACTGTAATAGCACCTATAACCACTCAATATCAACATGTCCTAAACGTATAACTCGCCATCGGCTATAACACTTGCAAAATATCGCTAAACACCCTCAAAATGAATAAAAACATATAAAGTCTACAAAACGGGGTGTGGTAATGTCTAAACCTAGCTGCCATATCCACAAATGTTTTAATATCCGCGACGTTCAAGTCACCAAAAGGTTAAACTATACAATACTAACATATGGGTCGCCAAAATATTGTTTCAAGCATAAGTACAACACAAAATACCCAAGTTTGTACCTCTGCATCCAAAATCACTCGTGATCATCAGTAGGACCCTCATCATCGCCAGAACCATCCTCATCGCCTCTACGACTCCCGCTCCCTCCAGTTGAGCCACTACCTCCAACGCCACTGCCTGAGCCATCCACGTGCTGAAAACCCGCCGGACTAACATACTCGTTCCATCGCGGGTTGGAGGAGATAAAACCTGTGATCAAAGCAATCTCCGCCTTCAAGGCCTTACGCTCTTCAGCTTCTCGAAGGCGATTCTCCTCGGCCTCAGCAATCTTCTTCTCGGCCTCAGCAAGCTTTTTCTCCATCTCAGCGTATTCTGAAAATGAAACAATCAAAATTAAAAAACATCTATTGCAATACTTAATTTGAGTCATGATCGAGTAATCTATAATTAATATATTATCAAACTGTACATACCTGGAGGTGGAGGAGGGGTGTATGGTAACGGTGGCCTGGAGAGCCCGGGTACGACCCTACCCCGTCCGGCGATGTGGCCCCGCTGCTTGCCCTTCAAAACCTTAGCAAGTATCTGCTCCTCCGTGTACGCCACCCCTTCCGGCGTATTCGCTCCCAGATCTCGCAGCCGGACCATCTCTTCCTATTTAATTGAGAAAAAAATTGAGAAAATTTATATATATATATATATATATATATATATATATATATATATATATATATTAAAAAAAATAAATAATAAATTAAAAAAAAAAAAAAAAAAGATACTTACATATTGAACACGAGCCTCATCCTGCAACCACATACCATCATTGTCGCAGTGTGTGTCGTAAAACGACTGGATGAGGGACGGGTATTGTTTGTCCTTGCTGTTCAGAAACTGTATATACACATGCATATATATAAGATGAAACAAATTAAAAATGGCAAATCAAACACCATATTTATTTTAATTAAACTTAAATACTTTTATAAAATCAAAATTAATTACTTTTATATAATTATAATTAAATAATTTTATAAAAATAAAATACTTGTATAAAAATAAAATGTGTCTTACGTAGTCGTGGCGAATAGCGGCCAATGACTTGGAACCGTGGCGGCTGTACACCTTCAACTTCTTTCGGTTCTCCTTGTTCACAGCAGTACGCTTCAGGTTCTTCTCATTCATGTAAAACTTGATATGCTCCTCCCACACAGATGGCTCGACGTTCGGAGGAGGGTTTCTTCGTATCTCATCCACTTTTTCAGGCCCACCCTCCCCCTCGAAGTAAACCCTCTTCATCATGCCCTTGTTGTCGGAGTAGACCTTAGCAATGTACACATTGAGGCCCGCCAAAATGGTTTTCCAATCGGGTGAGTTCATGTGGGTCTGCAAGTCGAAGAATTCCTGCAAACAAATTTAAACAAATATACACAATTAAACAAATTTAAATAAATGTACACATTCAAAGAATTAAATATAAAGATATAATTAAAAGGAAAATAAAATAACTGACCCCGAGTCGGTTCATGAAGCCCTGTCGAGTCGCTTCGTCAAGGTTGTGCCAGGAGGGATAATGCAACGGCAAGGACCTAACCAGCTCGCCAACATAGTTACCGAACCATGCGCGGTTGGGCCCAACATGATGAAATGTCTTCTGATCACGCCACTCGAACTCGATCGATTGTGGGCCCGAGGCAGTCACAGCTTTCCTGAGGTCTTTGTTTTTGTTGGCTTCACGGACCTGTGCCCTGTCGCCATCCCGACCTCCACCCCTGCCGCCAGCTTGTCTCGCTCTACCTCCTCGTCGCGGTTTTGTGACGAACCTACAATTGAAGTGAGTGAAAACGTTAAAAAATAACAAGTAACAAAATTCAAATCATCAAGTTTAATTTTCTTACCACTACGGTGACAATTTACAATTTAAGATCCATCTGCTACATCTACATCACTATCATAAACAGCATGAGTCGCATCTTCAACTTCATCATCAAAATTGTTTGCATCAGAGTCTGCTAAATCATAAGGATCGTCGTCCTCATCATCAATAAATTCATCGTCGTCATCAACTTGAATGATTGGTGGTGGTGCCTCAACTAACGTTGATTGACCATCGATATTTAAGGTTTCAAATGCCAAATCATTCAAATTAGCAGACAGTTGGAGATTCGATGAGTTGTTGCCATGTATCACATCATCATCGTCTTCTATCACAATGACATCCCAGGTTGTGTTGTGATTCACTTCTTGGACGACCTTCCAATGGAGTGGTCGTCTGGCAGGATCTTCAAGGTAGAAGACTTGTTTTGCTTGTGTTGCGAGAATGTAAGGTTGATCTTCAAACGCTGTGCTACATGCCCAAATTTGTGTCATGTTGTTTCTAGTGTTATAACGTTCGACTCTACCTCTTTTGACTAAGTCGAACCACTTAACTCGAAACAGCACAACTTTGAACTGGGTATATGCGAACTCCAGAATTTCTTCTAGCTGACCATAATACATTTCTCCTTCCTTCTCGCCAGGAGAACAAATTCCGCTATTCTGAGTTGTACGTTTTACATCGCGGCTGTGTACAACAAACTTCACACCGTTGACTATGCAAGAGTGAACCGAGGTTACGGTCGATAATGGTCCACAAGCCAAAGCGAATAAGTCGGGAGTACACCTTGGGTCATTGTCTGTGTAAAGTTTACCGATCTATGAACAAAGATAAGAATAGATGGAGATGAGTAATATATATAGTCGTTATTTATACAAGGAATTACATATAATAAGTTTACCTTCGTCTGAAACCATCTAGGAAATTCTTGTTGCATGTCGCTATCAGGATGTTCACTGAAAATGGACATGATATTAGAATTAATCGAAAAGATAACTTGGGAAAAAGAAATTTCAAAATAAAAACGCGTACCTATCGAACTCGTTCATGTACGCGTCGATCTCAGGACTGTTGTGAAGTACATACCATATCACTTTCTTCATTTCTTGGAGACCTAACCGAATAATTGTCACTTTACCAGACGTTTTACATAGTGATCGGAACACCTGGAAATCACTTGTTGGGCGAGGACAGCCCTGAGATGCAGTGGGACGATTAAATTTCGTCCCAATTTCGCCCCAAAAATAACGAGAACAAAAAGTTAATGCTTCGTCTGCAACATAACCCTCCGCTATTGAACCTTCCGGCTTAGCTTTATTTCGTACATAGTTTTTTAGCTTCTTCATGTATCTTTCAAATGGATACATCCACCGAAATGAAACAGGCCCGCCTTGAATAGCCTCTTCAGGTAAATGCATAACCAAGTGAATCATAATGTCAAAAAAAGCAGGAGGATATATTTGCTCGAGACTACACAAAATTTTGATCAAATGTTCTTTAGCTTTCACCATGTCATTCACCATCAAAGTTCGGGCACAAATTTGCTTAAAGAATGAACAAAGCTCGATTAATGTTGTATAAGTCGGTGTGTCTAGGTATTGCTGAAGTCCATAAGGAAGTAACCGTTGCATCATTATATGACAGTCATGAGACTTCATGCCCGTTATATTGTTATCATCTTTGGTCACTTTCGACTTGAACTTGGATCCGAACCCATCTGGCAGTTTAATTGTTTTGATGTATTGACAGAACAGTTTTCTTTTATCGTGTGTGAGGGAGTACTTAGCTTGAGGCTTCGAGCACTTCCCGTTTTGTTTGTTTCCGAGCCACAACTCCTGTCGAATGCCCAAAGCTTGCAAGTCTTGTCTTGCCTTAG
Source organism: Artemisia argyi (assembly GCA_030686995.1). NCBI lineage: Eukaryota > Viridiplantae > Streptophyta > Magnoliopsida > Asterales > Asteraceae > Artemisia > Artemisia argyi. Next base: position 17,128 of record JARVZY010010025.1, on the reverse strand, counting down.
CGGTGTCTTTAGATTTGTCATTCATTAACAAAGTATTCAAGATACTCTCCAACACATTTTTTTCGATATGCATGACATCTAAATTGTGTTTTAGAGTAAGAGAAGACCAATATTCAAGCTCGTAGAAAATAGACCGTTTAGTCCAGTTCAGGTCGGTTGTAGTATTACGTTTTATCTTCCCACCCCCATAATCTAGATGTTTCCCCGGCAAACGTGTGGGCAATATTGCAAGTTGAGTCAAGATATCAGCCGGAGTATCTTTTTTAGGAGGATTTGTAAAATTAGGTGCACCATTGAATGTAGTAGTATCCCTCCTCCATTTATGGTTTTTTTTTAAGAATCTTCTATGGCCAACATAACCTATTTTGCTTATCACACGCGTAGCCGGAGTGCCTACTTTGCATGTAGGGCATGCGTAGTAACCTTGCCCACTCCAACCTGACAAACTACTACGAGCAGGAAAATCATTGATGGTCCATAAAAGCATCGCTCTCATGTTGAATACTTTGCCCGTAACAGCGTCCATAGTCGGGATACCTGGTATTTTCCATAATTCCTTAAGGTCATCAATCAAAGGCTTTAAGTAAACATCAATGTCCTTCGCGGGTGATTTAGGTCTAGGAATCAACAACGTCAGCATCAAAGTAGTCTCTTTCATGCATAACCACGGAGGGAAGTTGTATGTTGTTAAGATAACAGGCCACATGCTGTAAGTCTGACTAAGGTTGCCGAACGGATTGAAACCATCAACAACCAACCCTAATCGAACGTTTCTCAGTTCGTTAGCAAATTCCGAATATTTACGGCTGTCAAACTTCTGCCATGCTTCACCATCAACCGGGTGTTGCATCATACCGTTTACCGTAGACTTTCCAGTAGCATGCCAAGTCATATGTTTTGCGGTGTGAATAGATTTGTACAAACGTTGTAGCCTAGGAATGATAGGAAAGTAACGCAACACCTTGTTAGGAACTTTCTTCCCCGTTGTGTTCTTGTCTTTCCATCTACTCGTTTTACAGACCGGACAATACTCCAAATCTTCGGCACCAGTCCCCCGATATAAAAAGCAATCATTTTCACAAGCATGTATCGACTCATACCCTAACCCGACCTTTTTAAATGTTTTTTTTATATCAGAGTATGATGGTGGGAGATTGTAACCTAACCTGGGAGGAAATACCTCCTGGAGAAATTTTAGCGTATTGTTAAATGAAGTATCACTCCATTTACCGCTGACCTTGAGATGCGTAAACTTTGACATAAAATCCAAGGTTGTCATAAAGTCACAACCCGGGTAAAGAGGCTGGGTGGAACTGGCAAGTAACTCTTCATACTCGTTACGTACAGGAGGTGTCGTTGCTTGAGCTGGCTCGTTACTTGTCTCGCCAATATTTGGAAGAGTTGGCTCATTTTGTTCATTATTTGGAGGAATATCAAAAATATCATTAATGCACGCACGCATGTCACTCATCTCACATTGTGTTGTGTTATCTTGTATAGGAAGAGGATCCGGTTCACCGTGTTCACGCCATTGTGTATAAGTTGGGTCCCACCCATTTTCGTTTATGTGGCTTTTAAGTAAGGCGAGAGATACCCATGGAACATTACAACAAAGACGACATGGACATTTTATGTTGCCGTAACTATTCAATAACGGCTTGCAATGTTCAACGAATGCGGCAAGACCATCAAAAAAAACTCTTTGGAAACACGAGTGTCTAAACGGGTCCAACTCTTATCAAGTATTATAACTGCATATTGTTTTGTTCAACTCTTAGTTATTACACATTCAAAATAAAGGAAAGTTGTTTTGTTCACCTAGTGCAACTATGGAAGGCAATCCTAACCCACTCTTTGAATGATTCATCTCATATATGAATGCGTATAACTGATTTACTATCTGAGAAAATTTCGGCAGCATTTCCTCTCAACTCCCCAAATATGTACATTAAAGACATATTCGTAGGAGTAAAGGAGAAACACTGTCGAAATCATCTCAAATAGTAAATCAATTATACGCATCCATATCCTAAATGAGACAAAACATTCAAAAAGCAGTCCCAAACAGGGGACTTTCCGAAATTAATTTCTAATAAATTAATTTCGGACGGGTTTTCTATAGGATGATTAACTTCGGACGGGGACTTTCCGAAATTAATCACTAAAATCCTAAAAATTCACAAAAGTCTAACAATAGCATATATTTTAAGTTAAACAATTAGACTATAAACAATTGTTTGGTTTTCGGTTTATGTTTCATAAAACTATTTTGTTATTTTGAAACTTGTTTTTGTGACTTATTTTTGAAACTATTATGAAACATAAGCCGAAAACCAAACAATATATCTACGGGCTTATGGCTTATTTGGTTTTCGGCTTATGTTCATAAGCTTTTTTTTTTTTTTTTTTTTTTTTTTTTTTTATTACTTATTTTGAAACTATTTAAGTTAAAAAGTTTCAAAATAAGCCATAAAAATTAAGCTTGTGAAACATAAGCCGAAAACCAAACAAACCATAAGCCCGTTATATAAGCAGAAACATAATCAATCCGCAAAAATTCTAACGCAAAACATAACCAATATATTAAAAGTAGTATACCATATATATACTAACCAAACGCCAACTACCATTTAACCAAACCCACCCAATATCCTACGGCTAATTCAATACCAAGTCCCCCAAGGTGCTATTTGCACCGTGGGTACACAATATCCTATGGCTAGTTCACAATCCGCAACAATCCCTTTTATATCAAAACCTAATATACTAACCAAACTATACATACGGATGCAATCACTAAACTAGTAACCAAACGCTACAACAAAGCATAAATATGAAAAAAAAAATTAAAAAAAGGAATACATACCGTCTCGGCTACTGTATCAGCTGTGGTCTCGGCTGTGGCTCGGCTATGGTCTCGGCTGTGGCTCAGCTGTGGCTCGGCTGTGGTCTCGTCTTGGGCTCGAGCTATAATAAAAGAGATGCAATATATAATGGTTATATCAAAATTAAAAAAAAAAAAAAAAAAAAAAAAAAAAAAAAAAAAAAAAAAAACTGTTGTCGTCGGGATACCAAAAGTTAATAAAAAAAATAAAACGAGGCTCTCACCCGGCTCTCACCCTCGGCCCTCACCCTCGGCTCTCACCTGCTGCTACTGTAACAAAAATTAACAAAATTTTAATAACAATTTTATTAACAAAATTTAATAGCAATTTTATTAACAATAATAATAACAAATTTTATTAACAAAATTTATTAACAATAAACGAGGCTCTCACCTGCTGCTGCTGTGTCTTGGTGGATCTGTGAAGAAGAAGAGAAGTGGGGAAGAAGAAGAATTAAAAAATGGAGGGGTAGATGAGAGAATTAAATAATAGATGGGTAGAGGAGGAGGAGGTGCACAGTGGTGCAAGTGTCGGAGTGGTGTGGTGAGCTGTGGTAGAGGTGGAGGTGGTATAATGTGGTTGGGGTGGAGGAGTGGTGGAGGTGTGGTGGAGGTGTGGTGGAGGAGTGGTGGTGTAATCGCCGGCGAGAGGGGGGGATGGTTTATTTTGATGTTTCGAAGTTATGAGCAATAATTTTGACCAGATCTGGTTTTGGTATTGCTTTTTATTATCCCGTCGACATGTCGACGGGAATATTAAGGAAATTTTTTATATTATTACTCATACTGTCGACATGTCGACGGTAATATTACAATATTTTGTCGTTTACATTTGGCGGGACGTATTAAATTTTCACGAAAATTTTGGCGGTTTTATTCCCGTCGACATGTCGATGGTAAAATAGCTTTTATTAAAAAAAAATTTATTTATAATAAATACTTTTATAAAATTACTTTATTATAAATACTTTTATAAAATTACTTTAATATAATTAAAAAAAATTTATTTATTATAAATACTTTTATAAAATATTAAAAAATAAGTTTTATAAATTTAATAAACTAAATTTATATAATTGAAAAAAATTATTTATTATAAATACTTTTATAAAATTAAAATAATATATATATTTAAAATTAATTACTTATATTATAATTAAAAAAAATCATTTATTAAAATATAAAATAAAATAATTAGAATATCACAAAATACTAAATCCCAACCATTATAAAATTAATAAACGAGTCGAGATGCAATGGTTATACATGAGATGTAAAACGAACGAGTCGAGATGCAATGGTTATACATGAGATGTAAAACGAACGAGTCGAGATGCAATGGTTATACATGAGATGTTAAACGAACGAGTCGAGATGCAATGGTTATACATGAGATGTAAAACGAACGAGTCGAGATGCAGTGGTTATACATGAGATGTTAAACGAACGAGTCGAGATGCAATGGTTATACATGAGATGTAAAACGAACGAGTCGAGATGCAATGGTTATACATGATATGTAAAACGAACGAGTCGAGATGCAATGGTTATACATGAGATGTAAAACGAACGAGTCGAGATGCTATGGTTATACATGAGATGTTAAACGAAAGAGTCGAGATGCTATGGTTATACATGAGATGTTAAACGAACGATTCGAGATGCTATGGTTATACATGAGATGTTAAACGAACGAGTCGAGATGCAATGGTTATACATGAGATGTAAAACGAACGAGTCGAGATGCTATGGTTATACATGAGATGTTAAACGAATGAGTCGAGATGCAATGGTTATACATGAGATGTAAAACGAACGAGTCGAGATGCAATGGTTATACATGATATGTAAAACGAACGAGTCGAGATGCAATGGTTATACATGAGATGTTAAACGAACGAGTCGAGATGCAATGGTTATACATGAGATGTAAAACAAACGAGTCGAGATGCAATAGTTATACATGAGATGTTAAACGAACGAGTCAAGATGCAATGGTTATACATGAGATGCAATGGTTTTACCTAACAACTTTTTTTCTACCTAACACCTTATCCTCACAATATAAACACACACACACACACATACTCATCTCACTATATATCTCTCTCTCTCTCTCTATCTCTCTCTAGCAGTTTCTATTTTCTGGCAACACCAGCATTTTCCGGCCGCCGGAATCTTTTTCTGGCCACCACCTTTTATCACCTCAACTTGTAGATCGGGCCACACCGGTCACGATTCAACCACTCAACCTCACAACCACAAACATACACTGTTATCATGGTGAAGAAGATGGCAGAATTTGAGGCTTTTCCTTGTCCTTGTGAACGAGGAGACGTGATTCTGCGAGAATCGTGTAAATCTTACTCCCGTGGTAAACTATACTATGCGTGTCCTTTCTCGCAGGTGAACAATTACATATTTTTTTGTGTATTATATAAATAATTTGGTTAGTTGTTAAAAATAATAGTTTTTACTCTTTAACAGCCTGGGACAGAAGACCATGGATGTAATTTTTTTTTATGGAAGGAGGAACGACTCGCCAAAATGATGATCGGTTCTCTGGGAGCTTCAACATCAAGCGGTTCTGAATCTGCTCCAAAAAGGTGCTCAAACTGTCATGAAAAAAATTTTAGAATAAACTTGCTGGAGGCACAAAAACAGGTGCCGGAGGCACAAAAACAGGTGCTAGAGACAGAATTAAGGGTGCTGGAGGCAAAACTTGACATGGCAACGTATCCCAACCACGACCACGCATGTCAGTCGGATGCAATACTCCGTAACCTTGTAGGTGACATGGATAAATTTCATATGTAGTACTGTTATCGGTGTTGTTGCTGTTGTTCGCTGTTGTTGTTGATGTTATTGATGTTTAATAAAATGTTGTTGTTGTTGTTTAATAAAATGTTGTTGTTGTGGAGCAATAATTAGAACTGAAGGAGCAATAATTATCAAACACAAAGGCAAACTGTTTATTTAAAATTTGTACGCACAAATAATAAAACTGAAGGAGCAATAATTATCAAACACAAAGGCAAACTGTTTATTTAAAACAAGCAAGAGTTCTTAACCACATGCATTTTCATACAGACTCAAACTAAACAACTCGACAACCAAACTAAACAACTCAACAACTAAAGGAAACAACTCAAACTAAACAACTCGACAACCAAACGAAACAACTCAAACTAAACAACTCGACAACCAAACGAAACAACTCAAACTAAACAACTCAACAACTAAAACAACAGATCAAACGAAACAACCCGTTTATTTTTTTTTGCGGCTACTTCCCGCTTTACTCGAACTCGCACCATCTTTTCCCTTCCGTGCTCTCATTTCCTTGATATGTGCAAACGTAGCTTCAAGATTTGTGATCCTGTTTCCCAGATTATCAAGTTTTGTTTCCAACGTACTTTCAGCTTCGTCGTCACCTCCAACAGCAACAACTTGAGCTTCAGCAGCAGCTTGAGCTTCAGCAGCATCTAGCTCGTCCATGTACTCTTTGTAGTACGGCTTTTTCCTACACCATTCGATAATCTTGTCTCTCATCCACGGTTCAGCATCCTTAAAATCACCATATTCCTCATAAACTGCATGACCAAAAGTTAACATAACTTCATTAAAGAGGAGCTCGTGTGACAAGATTTTTGAGTACTCCTCTTCAACTGTGCAACCACGCCAAGTCATGTGTGTCTTATAAGAATTGACGATTGAATTATTTGTGAGATGTGTAAAATGAGACGGAAATAATTTTGTGAGAATGTATATATTGGTAAAAAAATGAGACGGGAATGTATTTGTGAGGATATATATAGCCTGATTTTTGAAGATATATTCCCGTCGACATATCGACGGGAACAATAAAGTGGGAAAATATCCCGCCCAATATTTTACCCATTTATTAAAAATGTTTATAATTAGTAATATACTCCCGTCGACATGTCGACGGGACTCTTAAAACATAATAATTATTATGCTTAATCACACGTTAATTGTGGGATAAAACGTTATTAATATATTCCCGTCGACATGTCGACGGGAATATATTAGCGGGTAAATTTCGCGCCCAACTTTGGTGAATTATTGAGGCTAAAAAAATATGTTAAAATGTTCCCGTCGACATGTCGACGGGAAAATACGATTATGAAAAATTCAACGCAGTTGGGCTCGGTCAAGCGTTTTTTTGTCGTTTTCTGCCTTATGCCGTCGACATAATGTCGACGGGAAACAGCTCGTCGCGTGTTCTCCTGATCCTTGTAGTGATAACGGGCAGCAACAACACATTTGATAAAACATATATATACTTATATATATGAGAATTAGATCTAGCTAGACATCTATTTTTTTGAGCTCGCCGCCGCAACACAGGGCCAAAACGATCTCATGGTCACTGTTTTACGAGAGAAAGCGAAAGTATTCCTATTAATTAATTAATGTGTATATGTTTGATATCTCTTTATAAAATTTTGACTAATTACCATATATATTAAAAGAGAAATAAAACGACGTCGCAGATGCTACAGTTGCCGCCGCCCGTTTTCTTGGCCTGTTTTCTTGGCCCAGCTCATGTTTTTTGGCCCATTTGATCTTTTGTGTAAGTGCGCCTGTATTTGCAGGTGTTAGGTTTACACCTGTCAATCATCGGTATAGCATGCCCTATATTTTGTGGCCAAGATTTCCCACAGTACAACCTCAATTCTGTACAAGTTTCCCTTTTCCAAGGAAGAAACTTCTTCTATTCATTGTATCTACCATATCCATAATCATTAGCAAAAAAAAAAATAATAAAAAAAAATAAAAAATAAAAAAAAAGAGAGTGGGGGAAAAAACAAAAAAAAAATTTACAGGGAAAAGAAATTTACGAGAAGTCAGTTCCAGAATCATCAAGGTTATTTGAGCCAAAAAGGTGATGTTATTGTTATATTTATTTGTTGTATTTGGTTTTGCATGTTAGTTTTTTCCCATTGTGCTTTGGACGTTCTATGCCTTATGTTGCTCACTGCTCCATCAGTATGCTTTGCATGGTTAAGCTCATAATAGTTTACATATTTACAACCTAGCCCTGCTATAGCTTTACATATATTATGCTTCATATATATGCTTAATTTTAAAGCCACAAATAAGTGATAACTACAATTATGAAGACCAAACAAAAGGCGATTCGTCGCATTCCTTCTGTTAATTGTCCACTCCCTTTGGATCTGGCCTCGGATGTTGAACATATGGATTCTCAGCCCGAATGTTTGAAAAGAGAGCGATTAGTATCCGATGTTATGGGTCTTCATGCATGCCCCGAAAACAGTAGGAAGAAAATATGCACAGAAAAGAATAGGTTACCTGAGCAGAACAGGCTTGACACTGTGCAAATGGCTTCAAGGCAGGACAACGCGCCTGATGATCCTACAAGTTCATGCACAATGCCTTTCCAGTGTGAGTTACTTTTCCTTATTGTTTGTAAAATTATTTTTCATACCCTGCAAATAGTATTATGTTGTTTTATTTTGACATGATTGAATTGTGTTTGTAGCTACACTCCATGATGGTATATCTGATTTAAACGATAGTCGGCCACGGCATCCTAATGCACCGACCTATGTAACTACGCCTAAGTCAAGAGGACACGGATGTCACATGCAAGGTTTTAAGCCACAATGTTTGAAACGAGAGCGATTAGTATCCGATGTTATGGGTCTTCATGCATGCCCTGAAAACAGTAGGAAGAAAATATGCACAGGAAAGAATATGTTACCTGAGCAGAATAGGCTTGACACTGTGCAAATGGCTTCAAGGCAGGACAACGCGCCTGATGATCCTACAAGTTCATGCACAATGCCTTTCCAGTGTGAGTTACTTTTCCTTATTGTTTGAAAAATATTTTTCATACCTTGTAAATAGTATTATGCTTTTTATTTTGACATGATTGAATTGTGTTTGTAGCTACACTCCATGATGGTATATCTGATTTACACGATAGTCAGCCACGGCATCCTAATGCACCGACCTATGTAACTACACCTAAGTCAAGAGGACACGGATGTCACATGCAAGGTTTTAAGCTACACTTTTTTTGACACTTTATTAAATCGACAAACAATACATACCTTTCTAACTGTTGTACAACTGCTCATGACTTCGACAAGTATCTTTGGTTCTGCACTTTCAGAAGTGAATGGCAGAAGACATCGGCGAATCTCACGCAATTATGCACCTGCAAACAACCAACAGACAAATAGCCATTCAAGTAGAATAAGACCAGCATGCAGTATAGATGAAACTGCTCAAAGGCATGGTAAAAGGCCAAGGTTTACTCAAGGTATGTATCTATAACAGGTTCTGATAAAAATGTTGTAAAACAACATCCTTAGTGTACTTACATGCCTCTGCCTAATTATTGTAGCCACATACCAAGAACAACATGCCGGAAATAACAACATACGTACAAATACCAATCAACGCAGGCGGGCAAGGCAAGGTGCGTTAGATGGTTCCACCATTTTACTCTTTGATTAAAAAGAATTGTCTATTGATATATAATATACCTAATGCTTTTTAATATACTTATTCCAGGGCCACCATCAACGTATGTTTCTGTTGGTGGTTGTAACCAAGTATGTAAGCATTGTAATGCTTTTTTTTGGTATGACGAGCGAATAAAAAGTAGCAATCGAAGGTGCCCAGAATACCATCGCTGTTGCAACAATGGTAAAGTTGTTCTGCCTGTCACCAAAGATTCGCCGGCTTATATAAGGGACATTTTTCAAGACAGGCATTTCATGGAAAATATTAGAGCTTATAACCAAATGTTTGCGATGACATCTCTAGGAGCAGAGGTGGACAACTCTATTAATACAGGAAGGGGCCCTTACGTGTTCAAAGTTTCAGGCAAGATTTACCACTGGATAGGAAGCATGTGTCCTGAACAAAACAAGGAACCAAAGTTCTTGCAACTTTATATCTACGATACAGCAAACGAAGTGAACAACCGCCTACAACATTTTAATAAGACTGGTAGCAGGCTACGATGAGATATTGTTGAGAATTTGATACAAGTTTTGGACAGGCACAATGAATTGGTCAGATTCTTAGAACAGCGCGTGATAAAATGGGGAGTGCTAACATACCAGACTTTAAAGTAAAATTGTTTGGTGTTGCGGGGTCCAGACAGTACAATCTCCCAGAAGGAGATTCCATAGGTGCAATTGTTTTTGAAGGAGGCCCGGATGTGTCAACAGATTATGATGTAATCATTGAGCCCCGAGGTGGAGAACCGCAGCACATAGATAAACTGAACCCTCACTATATGTCGTTTCACTTCCCGCTTCTTTTTATTCATGGCGATGAAGGGTACCACCTAGGCCTAAAATTGTTAGGTAAAGGAGGGCAGTCTGTAGAAACAGAAAAACAAATGACAATGAAAATGTACTATGCATACCAGATTCACCACCGGGTGCACGAAAATAGCTTATTATTAAAGTGAGGGCGCCTTTTTCAAGAATATGTTGTTACTGCTTACTGTAGTATTGAACAGCAATGGCTTGAATTTATACGAAACAATCAAAAGGACATCAGGAATGACTATATGTCAGGTCTCTATGATGCAATTTCTCGGGGAGACGTAGATGGTTCAGATGTAGGCTCAAGAACAATACTTCCAGCTTCATTTACTGGAGGACCACGCTACATGTATAGCCACTACTTACATGCTTTGGCAATATGTCGAGTCCATGGCAACCCATCATTTTTATAACGTTCACATGCAACGTTGGGTGGCCTGAAATAGAAGAGTATATGCAACAATTTACGCATCTCACCTCAGCTGACAGACCAGAAGTGGTTGACCGAGTTTTTGAAAGGAAGATACACGATGTTGTAAGTTTTTTACGAGAAAGAAAGCCATTTGGAGATGTTGAGGCAGGTAAAATACTCTATATATATATATATATATATATATATATATATATATATATATATATATATATATATATATATATATATATATATATATATATATATATATATACGTATATATGTAAATTTTTTTATGCAACCTTTACTATATCCAGGTATGTAACTATAGTCAATGATTTTTCAGTTTTATATACAGTCGAGTTCCAAAAACGTGGTCTCCCACATTGTCATCTGCTTTTATGGTTAAAAGAAGGATCAAGGATTCACAGAAATGAAGACATTGACAGATATGTATGTACCGAGCTACCAAACCCAGCGACTGATCCTGAAGGTCATAGAGTAGTTTCAGAGTTCATGCTACATGGCCCATGCGGTTTAGCTAATACATCTGCACCATGTATGAAAGATTCTGACGTATGCAAGAAGGGCTTTCCTAAACCATATTGTGAAGAAACTTTTGTTGATCAAAAGGGTTTTGTCCATTATCGGAGAAGAAATGCAGGCATTACAGCAACGAAACAAAATATGGAACTTGACAATACATATGTCGTTCCATATAATTTGTCACTTTCGATGCGCTTCTACGCTCACATTAATGTTGAGTATTGTGAATGGACTATGATGATAAAATACCTATTCAAGTACATATCAAAAGGTACTGATCGCATCATAGCACGTGTTACAAGAACAATAGGTGATCAAGAATCAAGCAGTAGTTGTCCAAGAATATTGGTTGATGAAATAAAAAAATTTCAAGATGCACGATACATCGGGCCACACAAAGCATGTTGGAGGATCCTTAGTTTTGATATACATTCTAGGCAGCCTGCTGTTCAGATACTAGCCGTGCATCTTGAAAATATGCAGCGGGTCACTTTTAGAGCAGGACAATCATTACAACAAATTGTTGATGATGAGCACAACAAGAAGACAACATTAACTGAATGGTTACGTTATAACCGCGAATCAACAGATGGGTGTCACCTCACATACTTCAATTTTCCCAAGGAATTTGTATGGTATTCTAATGACAGAACATGGGAGCGTAGGCGACAAAAAAACAGTTCTGCTATTGGACGGTTAACATACATTCATCCTAGCGCAGGCGATCTCTTTTACTTAAGGATGCTACTTTGTCACCAACAAGGTCGTACATCCTTTAAGCATATTCGTACAGTTGAAGATCAACTATACCCTACAAATAGAGCTGCATGTGAGGCATTGGGATTACTAGGAAACAACCAAGAATGGAATATAGCATTAGATGAAGCATCGTTATCAGCAACAGCAGCTCAGATGCGTATACTATTTTATCAGATGCTTATCTTCTGCGATGTGTCTAATCCAGTTTTGCTGTTTCAAACACATGCAAACAATATGTCCGAAGACATTCCATTTGTCCTTTCACAATTCCTTAATCTTCAAGAAGTGCATCTAACAGACGATGAGTTGCAAGGAGGCCTTCTTTATGAGTTAGAAGCAGGGCTTGCTTTCTATGGAAAATCATTAAAAGATTTTGCAATAGAATTGCCCCCACGGCATTTGTTAGAAATGCTAAAGAATAGAGCTATTATGGAAGAGCGAAATTACGATCCTGAAGTGCTCAAGAGAGAAAGCAAAGCTATGGTGCCTAAACTGAATTTGCAACAACGGATTATCTTTGAACGTATTCTAGATGCAGTAAATAGCCAAAGACAAGAACTAATGTTTCTTTATGGTCACGGAGGCACAGGCAAGACCTTTGTTTGGAAAAGTCTCATCTATACACTAAGATCACATCGCAAGATAGTTCTCGCTGTTGCATCCTCAGGTATAGCTGCTTTGTTAATGCCTGGAGGTAGGACAACTCACTCTAGATTCAAATTACCAATAAATTTAACAGACGAATCAGTCTGTATTGTCAACAAGAATACACAACTAGCCAATCTCCTTAAGCAAACAGACCTGATCATTTGGGATGAAGCCCAAATGAACGATTGTAGATGCTTTGAAGCTCTTGATCGTACATTTAGAGACTTATTTGACTGTCCAAATGACTTATTTGGAAGAAAAACAGTCATTTTGGGTGGAGATTTCAGGCAAACTTTGCCTGTAAAGAAGAATGCATCAAAACAAGAGATAGTTGGATCGTCCATTACCCAGTCTTACCTCTGGCGCCATTTTGATGTTATCTCCCTGACGGAAAATATGAGGCTACAACAAAAATCTATGACTCCGCAAGAACTTGAAAATATGCAAGAATTTTCACAGTGGCTGTTAGACATTGGTAATGGTCACATTGGTGAACCAGATTCATCTGATTCAGGAAACATAGCTTGGGTCAAAATACCTGACGCATATTGCATTCCAGAAAGCGAGAGAGGTCTACTACAACTAATAGAATTTATCTATGATAACGAAAGCTTACAAAGGCCAACTGCAGAATCATTGCAACAAAAAGCTATCGTATGTCCTAAAAACGAGACCGTAGATATGATAAATTCAAAGATTCTCGATATGGTTGATGGAACTCGGTCGACTTACAAAAGCAATGACGAGGCTGTACCAAAAACAAACGATGGAGGTGCAACTGAGCTACTTTACGCTACAGAGTATCTAAACACACTTAAATTTGCAGGTTTGCCTCCACATAATCTTATCGTGAAAATAGGTGCTCCAATAATCCTATTAAGGAATCTTAATTTAGCCGAGGGCCTCTGTAATGGTACAAGGATGATAGTTACACAGACGCTTACGAAGATTATAGAAGCACGTATAGTTACAAGCACTCGAATGTCCCAAAAAGTATTCATCCCACGCATAGTGTTGATCGAGAAGGATGAAAGATTACCGTTCATATTTAAAAGAAAACAATTTCCAATTAAACTCTGTTACGCAATGACGATAAATAAAAGCCAGGGGCAGTCGCTAAATAAAATCGGTGTTTATCTACCGGAACCTGTATTCAGTCATGGCCAGTTATATGTGGCACTTTCTAGGTCAACATCTCCTCAAGGGCTCAAAATCGTTATCGGACAACAACCGGGGAAAGATCCAAATGTGAACAAAAACATAGTCTACAGAGATTTCCTAGACCAAGTTACACCTCCACAGGTTTTTTTAATATTTAAAATATTATATATATATATATATATATATATATATATATATATATATATATATATATATATATATATATATATATATATATATAATTTCTTTGCACAGAACTACTATTATTTATTTAAGTACCTGTTGTAAAAATAATTTCATATTGTTACATAATTATTATGGTATATGCATATCAGCATTCTAACCTATTATCCGAATAAATATAAAGTTACTATAATCAAAATAGTATTTGTGCATACAGACAAATGGCAGGAACCGTTAAGGATAGTTCGCAACCAGAACCTCATGAAAAACATATTGTTACCCTTGAAGATACCTCACTACCAAAACCTCATGGAAAAGAAATCATTATGCAAACAGAAACCACAAACCTACTGACCCTAAAACCAACCGACCTTGATAAATGCATCCATGTAGAAGTTTACCGGAAATGGACAACAATTAACAGAGCATCGGTGCCAACTCTGCACTGCTGCATTCTACTTGATCAACAGGTAACTTTCTATTTTATGCACTGCTACATTCTACATGATCAACAAGTAAATTTCTTTTTTCTTAGAAAAAACTATACCCAAAATTAACTACCTTTTTATTTATTTGTTTATTTATTTTAGGGAGGAGCAATCCAGGCAAACATTAAGCCACGGGAGAAAGACAAATTCAACATCCTTAAAATAAGCAAAGCATATAAAATCAAAGGTTTTGGATTTCAGGATGCAACAGGATGGCTTCAAACAGTTCATCATCCTTTTTCACTTGCTTTTGGAAAATATACGGACATACAACAGTCATCTGATACAGGTTTCCCATCCCATCACTTTAACTTTGTCTAATACATTGACCTTCACTCAGAAGTGGACAAAAAAGAAGGTCTACTCACAGGTACAGATTCTATTTCAACCTTACTCTACAATAACCACCTTATTTTAAACATTATATCCGATATTATCTATTTCATTTAATCGTAATGTTAATAGATTACGTCGGCTGTGTCCAATATGTCACTGATCTACTGGAATCAACTAAGCCTACGAAAGAAGTAACATATTGGAGTGACATTGGGATACAAAATCTTGAGTAAGCACCATTTAACTCTAATTATTTTCTCGATTTTCATATTTAGAGTCCACTACCTTTATCATTATCTCTTGTAACAGTGGTATGACTGTACGTTTTACTATGTGGAATGAAAAAGCACAGAACTTTAACATGAAAGAGTATGAAGACAGTGAAAAGCCAGCAACCATAGCCGTAAGCTCATGTATAGTAAAAACATACGGTGGTAAGCAAAATACTCTATACTTATCTATAATCATTACATATACAAACAATAATCATTGCATTACCTTATATTGGCCTTCAATTATCAAGCACAGCTGCTACTCATTGGTACTTCAATCCTGACATACCAGAGTCAAATGAGATCCGGTCAGTGTAAGTAATTCTGAAACATTAAGAAAAAAAATACTATTAATAAACAAAAACAAATAGTACTATGACCTGTTATAAATCTGCAGGTACAACACTTTGTTTGAACCACCAACAGTACTCAATATTCAGTACCAGCGATGTACAGACATAGAACAAGAGAAGCAAAGGAACCGTGTAAAGTTAACAGATCTGCTAACAGAAAATCCACACCATCACCAGGTATTAATACAAGAGTAAATACATATGATAAGAAAACATACCAAATACCTAAAACCAAATACCTTTACAGAATGTTCGCTTCACTGTGGTCGCAACAATCGATGAAATTAGCGACAGAATGCCATGGTTCTACACAAGATGCACAACATGTCTCTCTAAAGTATCCGAAAGACTTCCGCATGGACATTATCGCCAAACAGATCCCAATACCGGTATCGAATACAGGTACACAAAAAATAAGAGAGTAAACGATAAATATAAACAAGACTAAATATAATATCTAGACTCATGTTTATTTTAATTTTTTTTTTGTAACAGTTATTGCTTTAAAGCATTTATCTTTGATGATACCGGGAGAATAATGCTTACCTGCTTCAGCAACGAAGCACATTCAATAGTCGCTAGTTGTACTGAAGTTATCCAGAAACTAGAAGAGATAGATCCTTACATAATTCCGCCAGAACTAGCTGCATTAGAACAAAAAGCATACATATTTCAGCTACACTATGGATCTGAAAGCACGAAAGAACAAAGATTTTTTTTCCTTGACAAAGCCTGGGACATAACACCAACAGTCGAAGCACTACCAGAGACATATATTCATGAAGGACTACCAACAAAGGCAGAAATTGAGCAACAAACACCAACTACACCAGTTATTACAGTAGTGACAGGCCCTGACATTTACACTCCATCACCAATACCAGATATTGAAACAAAAACACCAGCTAACAGTGAATAAGAAGATACCAGTATGACAAAGGCCTCTTCAACGAAGACAGAAAAGAAAACAACCATCACACGCAGACCACTCTTTCAAACAACCAAATCAGACGCACAAACACCAAGTGCAAAAAAAAGCAAGAAAGAAGATTAATGTAAATAATCAGCAGTGCTCGCCAATAGACAAATGTATCCTACCATGTAAATAAGTATCCACCTATGACTATAGCAGCCTTAAGCTGCCCTAAATAAGAATTAATGTACTTAGACAATCTTTTGTAACATGTTTGCGTTGAAGTAATACGCAAACTTTATGTATCTAAATACTCTATCTTATGTTTTGTAAAATATTTGTGTCGCAATAATACGCAAATTTTATCTACCTAAATATTCAATGTTAAATATTTTGTAATATAATAGTAACAGATACTTATCACTTTAACAAAACCACTTTGCGAAAGAGTATATCACCATAACATGGATAGACCAAAAAACGTTGAATAAAACAACATCAAACTAACATAAAACAAACAACGAAACGGGTACTTTTTATTCAGAACAAAAGAAAGTTACAACGGCCATAAACCACAAGTGCCATCTGACAAAAATACTTAAAACTACAACAAGAAAAACTAATAATACTACAACCACTAGCTGCGCCTAAAACACCAACCCTAATCACGGACATCCATGAGCATCACATGGTGATGCTTTTCATCTCTGTCACCACGACCCACATCCAAAACACGAACCAAAGGTTACAAAATCTCACCATTCCTACCTTGGGCTTTCACAAAATAACTGATACACTCTCCTTCCTCAATAAGATCAACAAACTTTGACATTTTT